>JAJOOO010006594.1:0-18060 GCA_029582685.1 Solanum piurae | reverse complement strand
ATTCAATTGACTTGTAATACAAACTTATGGTTAATTTTGATAGTTTTTAAAACTTATGGGTATAAATCATATTTTTCTAAAAAAGTGAAATATATTTCCCAAATACTATGGCCAAACACATGGTGAAATTTCACCCAAATTTTCACCCAAATAATATTTGCCAAGAATATTTAGAAATCTATGGCCAAACGCTAGCTTAAAATTTGTGTCTAAGTCCAACGTATAGTATGTGAATTAACAAATTATTACATTTTGAGGGACAATTAAGATCTATTGACCACTTATAAATTTACATAAAAGAAAATATATATTTTCAAATATATTATAGTAAAAAATAAAATATAATACACTAGTATGTTCTTTAGCTTGATTTCAATTGATACTTATGTCCTACAACTTTGAATGTGCACAAGGAGACACTTAAACTCGTATAAAATTGAATAAGTAGACACATACGTCTTATTAGATATAATACACGTAAGACGTTACGTAAAAAATAAAATTGTCATGTATGACGTTACGTAGGAGGAGTGTGTTTATTTATTTAATTTTATACAAACTTAAATGTTTATTTATACACACACAAAGTTGGAAGGCATATATGTCTTGTAAAATAAAACATAATACTAAAAAAAGTAATTATATATAACTTACAAAATCAATATTGATCATTCTAACACCATTTGACAAAATTATATCATATAGTCTCAAATTTTGAAGAAATTATCTTAACCTAAAAATTTATTTATCAAAATCTTATTTTTGATTTCACTTTAGTTACTATTACTCTGTTCTTTCATGTCCTTCATTCAACTCCTTTGTGGATGCACAAGCTCAAAGTCCCTCTTCAATGGCAAGTCACTCCATGCTCAGCTACTCAAACTTGGGTCCCAAAAAGCTGACATTTTTACAAACAATCACTTGCTCACAATGTACTTAAAACTCAATCAACTCGATGATGCCCAACAACTGTTCGACAGAATGCCTGAACGAAACATCATTTCTTGGACAACATTGATTTCCACATATTCTCAATTGGGTATGTCTGAAAAGGCTTTGGGTTGCTTTAGATCAATGAATCTTGAAGATGGGTTTGGTCCAAATGGTTATACTTATGTAGCGGCTTTATCAGCTTGTAGTAGTTTAGGTGCTGAAAGAATAGGGAAGGAGTTACATGGGAGGATGTTGAAAACTGAGGAAAGTTTAAATAGTTTTGTGAGTAATTGTTTGGTTAATTTTTATGGGAAATGTGGGTTGTTGAAATCAGCTAGGATTGTTTTTGATGGAATTTTGGAACCTAATTCTGTTACTTGGGCTTCTTTGATTTCTTGTTATTTTCATTGTGGGGAGTATCAAGAAGGGTTGAACATGTTCGTGTTGGCGTTGAGGGGAGGGGTGATATTGAATGAGTTTTTCTGTGGGAGTGTTTTGGGTGCTTGTGCTGTGGTAAAAAGTTTGCAACTTGGGATGCAAATTCATGGTTTGATTGTTAAGTCTAGTTTGGGGATGGATCAGTTTGTGGTGACTGGTTTGATTAATTTTTACGCTAAATGTGGTCGATTGGAATTGGCACGTCAAGCTTTTGATGAGGCAGATGGACCGGAGTTGCATGCGTGGACTGCGATTATTGGAGGTTGTGTGCAGTTAGGGAGTGGAAGAGAGGCCATTGAACTTTTCTGTAAGTTGCTTTCCTCGGGGTTGAAACCAAGCGAGAGAACATTTTCATCAGTTATTGGAGCTTTTGCTGATGTAAAAGAACTTAGAGTTGGGAAACAGATTCATTCCCGGATTGTAAAACAGGGATTCGACTCATTTACTTTCGTATGCAATGCTTTGTTGGATTTTTACTCCAAAAGTGACTTGTTTGAGGAATCATTAAAGCTCTTTCAAGAAATGAAAGAACATGATGTTGTTAGCTGGAATACGCTAATTGCTGGATGTGTGAGCTCAGGTCGGTATGAAGAAGCTTTGAGATTTCTCAGGGAAATGTTGCTTGAGGGTTTTGAACCGAGTCTATACACATACTCAAGCATTGTGAGCATTTGTGGAGATTTACCAGCTATTGAATGGGGCAAGCAAACCCATTGCCGTGTACTAAAGTCTAGATTTGATTCCAACGTGGTTGTTGATAGTGCCCTCGTTGATATGTATGCTAAATGTGGACGACTTGGTTATGCACGTAGAGTTTTTGACATCCTTCCCGCGAAAAACTTGGTATCTTGGAACACCATGGTTGTAGGATATTCCCAGCATGGGTTTGGGAAAGAAGCTTTGGAAATTTATGGTATGATGCAGAGCAGTGGGGTTAAGCCTAACGACATTACATTTCTTGGAGTATTATCTGCCTGTGGACACGTTGGACTTTTAGACGAAGGACTTCACCATTTTACTAACATGACTAAGGTGCACGGAATCATTCCACGGACAGATCACTTGGCTTGTGTAGTCAGTCTATTCGCACGCAAAGGAAAAACAAAAGAAGCTTATAGTTTTATAAAGAGCTTTACAGGGGAACCGGATAAGGTAGTGTGGCGTTGTCTCTTGTCTGGTTGCAAAGCTAACAGAGACTTCGTCTTGGGAAAATATGCTGCTGAAAAGATTCTAGATATCGATCCTGATGATACTTCAGCCTACATTGTATTGTCTAACATTTACGCGGAGTTACAGATGTGGGATGAAACAGCCAAGATTAGGAAACTGATAAAGGCGAAGGCGTTAAAGAAGGAAACTGGACATAGTTGGATTGAATTGCAGAACAAAATGTACACATTCTCGGCATGTAATATCATGTCCCTTCAAGAAAGTTATCTGCAGCAGGTTTTGACTGGATTGACAGCCCAATTGTTAGATTCAGGGTATGTCCCTGATCTCATGTTTTCGCTGAATTTTGAGGGGCAAGTTATCTGATAACGAGTTATCCATCCGTGCTTGGATAACTCGTTATCAGACTACAATGAATCGATAGTGCTGAAATCTCATTATGTGAGAGGTCAACAAGGTTAACTCCTTATGACTTCAAGGTGTCTCTAGCAAACTCGGTCCCAAGCCCGAATAGAGGAGGAGGATTACAGACGGTTAACAAGCAATATATAGATAGTCTAACTACGACGATCCTTTTCATAGATACAAGAGGATTCATATAATCGATCCCAACCAACCAGGTTGGGATTAAGAGTTAGTTACTATTGAGAGGTCAACAAATATCCATTCTTGGGCCTACTCCAGTTGAGCATCCCCAACACAGTACTGCCCCCTAGGGATCAGGGAGAAACGATTTCGTAGGGCACTTACAATTTTTTTTTAGTTTTATGGCCTTTTCATAAAGAATCTTTCGTTTTTACATAGATTTGAGAAGGTCATTTTCTTTTATTCAAATTGTAAGATGACAAGAAATTTCATTTTCTCGAGGGGTTCACTTGATTTTCGGCGCAAAATTATATAGGGATTATAATTCTTGAATTATTTGATACTTGTGATTTATTTGGTTCATTATGTTAAAAATTTGGAACTTTTAGTAAGCAGACAGAGGAGTGCCAAATAAATGAATCATTAATTAGAGGTTTTGAGTTTCAGCCCTGGGTATGGAGAAAATTATGTTGGGAGATCAATAGGACAAATATTTTTGTGGGGTGACTAACTATTGAAACGTGTCAAGCCGTCAACAATCCTAACTTGCTCATTTACCACGTAACGTTACACTAATCAACTTGCCGCAACTCTTCATTCCACGCAAAAATTATGAATTTATCTGAATTTAATATTTTAATTTTCGTAATATTTAAATTCTAAATCAATCTCTTTCCACTTCAATCCCAATAAAAACCCTACAAATTTCTCTCTTTTTCCAACATCTTGCAAATAAATAAATATTGAACAAATCAAAGCAATCTTATCATAGTAGAAAAAAGAAAATGCAGAGAGCTAAGGAAAAAGCAGCTAATGCAGCAGCCTCAACAAAGTCTGGTATGGAGAAGACCAAAGCCATCGTTGAAGAAAAGGTATATAATATACCGTCAAATTTCTCTATAATAGTGTCGATTGCAAAAATAATTCTATAGAATGTTCATTTAGATGTTTTTGATCTCGACCTTAGTTAGCAAGTAAGTACTTCAACATCAAAATTGCACGTCTAGATACATTTGTCTTGAACTCAACTTATAATTAAACACTTTAACATGTTTCCACAATGTTTCGTGGACATTCTAGGTTAACGTGACATGAAACTTGAAAGTTGTTTGATTGATACTGTATAAGTTGGAGTGTTTAACTGATACATTTGAACGTGTCTAAATAATGTTAATGTTTATACTTTGATACAAGTACTAATGACTGAATTTTTAAAAACTATAATAACAAGCTCGAATTTGTACTTTTAACATATTTTTGAAGGATCTCTTAAAGAAAGAGATGGTAATAGAGAAGACAGATGACAACAAAACAGCTGCTGAACTGAACAAGAAAGAGGCCAAGGACCAAAATGCAAATGCTAGGTAATAATATATCTATGCATAAACACAAAAAAAACAAAAATTACGAGTTTAAGTTATATATATTATTGGTACAAAAAATGCACCATCATGTTATTTTCTTCTTTCGTAGCAAGTAAATTGTTTAGCAATAAATTTACAAATGATCTGATTGTGTAATTTTTTATACCAGTAATAACTTTGATAGGGTACTTCTACGTTTGATTTATGTGATTATATTATTTTTTGGGAAAAAGGTCTGAAATATATCCGAACTTTGACCGAAATTATTGTTACGATATCGAACTTTGAAAATGATCTCTTACCCTATGTACTATTTAATAGTGTATTTTAAAGGTATATATGTGATCATGTGGACATCATAAATATTGCATCATTATAAATAGTAATGTGTCTACGTGGGCACATATATATCTTTAAAATACACTATTAAATAGTGCAGGGGTAAAAGGTCCCCATAAAGTTTGGTATCGTAACAACAATTTCGACCAAAATTGAAGTATTTTTCAGTCCCTTTTTTCTATTTTTTTAGTTCTTTTAAAAAGAATGATCTATTGTAAGAACATAAATTTAAAAAGAATGATCAGACGTACACTATAATATGTCTAAACCTAAAGGTTTCAAAAAGTTAATTTTTCTTATAATAATTGCATGTCTAGTCAAATAGGTTCTCGTAAAATGATACAAAAACTAGCACTCCCTCTGCCCCAATTTATGTGACACATTTCGGATTTCGAGATTCAAACAAGTCTATTTTTTACCGTAATTTTTTCGTATATTTTTTAAATATTTTGAATTATCAATTATTGAAACTTATAGTACTTTCTATGTAGTTTACAAATATATAAATTTCATTTTTAAAAAATTGAAAATTTCACGAGCAAATTCTCGGTCAAACTTAAACTGTTTGACTCTCGAAAAATGAAATGTGTCACATAGATTGAGACAGAGGGAGTAATATTGAATTAATATAGTCTCAACTTGGAACTATATATATGAACTACTTAAATGTAGGTTTTGATTATTTTTTTCCCCTTTCTTAGACATGGTGGAGCACATGGCTACACCACCACCGGAGAGCCGGAATACTCAACAATCGCTTATGATCCAACTAACGATACGATTGGAGGCGGAGGCAGGGGCGGCTCAAACCCGTTGGTGGTCTAAGGCCAAAATCAAACTAGAGGCCTTAAAAAAAATAATTAAAAATTATATATGTTTATATTTTAAATCTAATTTTTTAGCTTTTTGAGATGCAAAGTTATTAAATAATTTTTGTGTAGTCAATCTCTTCTAATAATTCTTTTTCAATCGATAATGTAGTCAAACCACTTCATCTTTCTTGAGACATTGTTGATCTTAAATAATATTTTATTCTAATTGGTCCATTTTCTACTAATAAGTCTCTTAACTTTGTATCAACAATATTCCATTGACTAGGATCCTAGATATTTTTAGGAGTATGACATTTATAAGTTCTTGATTTTCTTGGGAATCTACATCCGACTTTTCACTAATTTCCTCTCCTTCTTCTTCTTTTTGGTTTATATCATTATCTAACTCAACTTCAACTAAGTTAGTGACTTGTTCTTCTAAAGAGCATTCCCCAACCTTTTTTTATTTAATTTTAACATTGTTTTCCAAAATTTATCAAGAGCACCTTTTTGAGATTTAATCAAGTTATCGACATTTTTTTTCTTTTAGGTTTTGAATGACCGGATTCATATTTTCTAGTTGACATATTAAAAACTAACAAATATTTTAAACACTATTTACAATATCAAATAAAAAAATATAATAAACATATGACACAAAACAAAAATAATATTAGAAATTAGAATGATATTACCAGATTCAAGAACTATGAAGACTTGATTTTCGAAAATGAATTGGGCTGTTGCGATATATTTTTATCCAAATTTAAAACATAAACTATATTTAAAAAAAATTAAATTATCAATAGAACAAGTAAATTCTTAAGCTTTGAATAAGAGAGAAATGTAAGATTGGAAAAGAGAAAGAAAGAAGAAATAGAAGAGAGGAAGAGACAATGATAGAATATATAAAAATAAAATTAGAAAAAGAATAAGGTAAAAAAAAGAAAGATAACTTGTACAATTAAAAAAAGTACATAGTATTATTTTTTATTGAAAAGGTAAAAAGTACTAGTCATATCAAATCACCTCATTAATGTCGTTTGAATTTGGAGTCTTAATTCTAATTTATTTATTTTTTAGTTTAATCCTACCTGTTTGGATTTGGAGTCTTAATTCTAATTTTTTAAATATTTTTTTTAGTTTAATCCTACTTAATAAACTAAAAAATGGGGGCCCCTAAAATTGGGGGCCTAAGGCCAAAGTCTTTTTTCTAACCCTTACCAGCCGCCCCTGGGCGGAGGTGGAGGGCCGGTGCTTTTCGACCATCCGACTGTGAAGACTCAAGATCCCAGTTTTCCTTGTTGATCCAGAGCTAGGAGTAGATTTCTCGTATGGTCACTTAAAAGTAATTATTATCTCAAAATATCATTTTTTTTATTGAAGAAAATTGAAATCAAGAAGAAAGGAGACTTTCTGAAATACATAATAAATTCATGTGACGATTTGAGAAATCAATTTCAACCATAAAAGACAGTAGTAAAATAGAAACAAATATAGATAGTATAATTGTCTTATATATAAAAAACACACTCTGCATGGTGATGACTAAAAAGTTGAAACATTATTTAAATTACATAGTTTTTCTACCAGCAGAAATTGTAGTATTAAAACAGATTCACTCTCCATGCATATTGATTCCCATCTTGGATCTGGAAGTCCTTTATAATTCACAAAACCTAAAAGGAAAAATATTAACTAATCTTTTACTGACAAGAAATATGGATTTCAAATTAAGTTTCGAATAAGTGGATGCTATCATACCAAGTGGGATTAATGTCATACGTAAAAAGGAAGAGACTTATAGAATGACATAGGTAAATAGAGTTTTTGCATATTCTCATTAATTCATAAACAAAATCTATATATTCGATCAGAAAAGAGTCAGGAGTAGAAAAAGAAATTTTAATTGATTGATAGATTTCTTGAAACAAACGAGGAGTACTACATAGAAAACATACTAAAACCCCAAAAAAGAAAACTAGAGAATATTACCAGTCCATAAGGATGAGAGAATCACTTGAGACCAAGGGCTTTCTCCTCAGCTGACGCAATTTCCTTCTCAAGCTTTATTTTGCATTCAAATAATAATGTTAGTAGACATGTGATACATAGGTTTTAAGCATAATACATAAATAGATATTGAGAAGTGATTAGATAAGACATCACACATTTTTAACTTATCGGTAATATGATCATAGATAGAAGAGCATGAAGGACGAGGATTATCGGTTAGTGGGTAGCAGAGTAGTCGAGCATTTTTCCCTTCCCTGTGATAGAGTCGGGTTCGAGGCTAGTACATCTATCGATTTCCTTACTAGTATTATTATTTTTATTCTAGCATTATCTTATCCTTAAATTTTACTATTAATGTTGTTTCATTTACTTTAGCTATCTATGCTGTTTTACCTTTTTCTTCATTATTTTCATCATTGTTTTTCACTCTCTTCTTTAGAATCTGTTCTTGAGCTGAGGGTCGTCTATCGAAAACCACCTCTCTACCCCTCAAGGATGGGTACGGTCTTTTACTCTTTGTACACCTCATCCTCCCTGGGTATCTCACTCGTGGGATTATACTGAATATGTTGTTGTTTTGTGCTTTCTCTACAACATAACTTAAACTTTTTGATGATCACACACTTCAACGAGGGAAAACGTTAAGATGACTAATTGAAAGAACATAGACATAGAAAATCAGAAATGTAATTACCAAATGACAAAAGAGAGTTCAAGTAAATGTATAGACATGATATTATAGTACCTTCATGAGGCTTTTAAATTTGTTATGAAGTTCACGATATGCTTGATTCAAGTTTCTTGCTGCCTGCAAACACCTACAAAAAATCCCAACATAACAAAACTAAGATATTTGATCTGAAAAAATCGATTTCGAGATAAACAAGCACATACATACAAGCATTTTCTGAATCAAAAAAATTACATATCAATTATGTAGGCAAATCAAATATTGAGTTGATGCAGATCGAAATTGACTATTAACCATACCCTGCAAAAAGCACCCCAAAAGAGTGAAAACAACTTGAAGGATCATATGTTGCTCGGACTCTTCAAAAATGCATCAGACATGGATGCGGCATTATTTTTGGAGAGTCCAAGCAACATAATTTAAACGAGTAGAGAGTTCAGGTAAAATATAGTAAGATACTAAAAAGTGCAATATCATTGGTATACCTCATCCTCGAGCGATTGAATGAGTGTACTTATATGCATTTTATTGGTTTCGAGAACCTACACAAAAATAATTTTAATCATATATAAACAGTATAATTTTACGTCAATAAGTATCGATGTCATTGAACGTACCTCGTTCTCTAAGGACTGACATAATTGGTTAAATGTCGATCCCGTCCATAACCTGATGTGTATCACAATAAGAATCATGGTGGAAAGTTGTAGAAATATCTAGCGTTGAGTTACAATTTTGAGTTTAAAAGTTCGGAATCCTACAAAATGCTACTCTTTCTATATCAAATTATATGTCATCTTAGAAAATTCGGTTCCATAATACAAAAACTACTATAAATTGTTTTAATATAGTGTCAATGCAATTGACGTACCTCATTCTTGAAAGATCCAGCTTTCTTTCGATTTCTCGATGTCCACAAGCTGCACACAAAACGTGAATATGTATTACAAGAAGAATCGTATAAAAAATTTCTAGAAACTTCGAGCTACAATATTGGATTTATGATAAGTTCGAAATTTTAGAAAATAAGATTTTAATAAATTATTAAATATAAATACAACATTTAATCTAAAACTATTGAGTTTTATTGAAATAGTAATCGAAAATGTTGTTATTGATGTACCTCTTCGTCAAGAAAATTTTGATTGAGTGATTTGTCATCCATTTTTGTAAACTCGAAACCCAAAAATCATAGGGAAAATAGAACTTGAGTAGTGAATCACAATTTTTTTTTCGTATTCTGAATCAAACTAACACACTTAAATAGTAATAGATACCTATTTTCAACTCTTTAACTTGTTCCCATAATTATTTTCCTTTTTTAAATTTCATTTCTCTCAACCATATTTCCATAATTATTTTTCCTTTTGTGTGTTTACAAAAGTCAAATAATGTGGATCTAGATCCATTTGAGAAATACTTCTTCTCTCCATTTTTATTTATCCAGTCGATTAGGCATACTCTTTAAGAAGCAAAGAATAAAATGATAATTTAACTATATTTGACATTGGGAAATTTAGAGTAAGTAGTAGTAATGACTTTGCTTTTTAGGAACCCATTCATTATATTGATCAAATTTGAGATATGATTAAAAAAGTAATAAGTAAGTGCTAATTACGCTGATTAATTCAGTATTTATATTAAATTAATAAATAAATAAGTTTTTCAAGATACAAATTATTGTAGGAAGCTTCAACAAAGTGACGATGTCATCAATGTACCTCGTACTCGTAAGACTGACATAATTTGCACATAAAACATGATTGTATGAGAAGAAGAATTATGGCGGAAAGTTCAGAGTATATTACGTAATATAATTATAATTTCGATTATTTTTAATTTGTGGCATAGTTCCGCGAAATTTTGTTATTAAGTTTTCTAATTGTATAAATTCAAAAGTTGTATATATTCGGTCTTTGATTGAGTAAATTCAAAATTTGTATAAAATGGTTCATGATTGTATAAATATAGAATCTGTATGATTCTGTTACTGATTGTATAAATCCAGAATTTGTATATTCTTACCCTAACTATTTGTATACGGTTTATGAAAAAATCATGATGAATTACCATGTTTGTATATTGGCAAGCGTAATATAAAAATGAAATTCTGAAAACTTCTTAAATGTATAATTACAGAATTAATTGTATATACTTACCCTGTTTGTATATTCGCAAGTGAAATATACAAATCGTACAGACACACGAAATATACAAATCGCAACCTCTATAGCAAACATAACTATAACTATAGCTATGGAGCGTACTTACCAAAACTATAAATATAGAACTTTATTATGTCTATTATCTCTATAAATATAGAACTTTATTATGTCAATTATCTTTGCTATTTCTGAAATTTACTCAATAAAAATCAACGCTACTATCTAAGCTTAGCACGACTTTTCAACCATTAAAAAAACATAGTAAAATTAAAACAAAGATAGATAAATAAAGATAGTCTTGCTTCTATCTCATACAAAACACATTGTTGTGCACCTATATGGTGACCAAAAAAGTTCAAACATTATTTTTCATAGTTTTTCTAATAGCAGTATTGTAGTGGAGTAGTAAATAAAGCAACATTCACACTCCAGATTCATGACTGATTCTTGAAACGAAGTTCATGCATTGACCTTTGTTCGACTTCCCACCTTCTAATCTGAAACTCCTTTATTCACAAAACATAAAAAGAAAAAAAGTATTAAACAACAATATAACATTTGTATGGTGTCAAAATTATATTTTTACTAACGAGAAATATGATTTTTAAATTAAGTTCTGGATTAGTGGATGTTGCCAAAGCAGAGTGGAGTCAATATCATACGTAAAAAGGATGAGACTCAGAATAGCAAATATAAATACATTTTTTGCACTTTTTCATTAATCTATGAATAAGATCTATATATCTCAATCGAAAAAATTAAGAAAAAAAAAAATTGAAATTAATTGATAGATTTCTTGAAACAAACATGGAGTACTAATAACATAGGAAACATAGAAAAAACAAATAAGGGAACTATAAATTATTACCAGTCTATAAGGATGAGAGAATCACTTTAGACGAAGGGCTTTCTTCTCAGCTAATGCAATTTCCATCTCAAGCTATATTTTGCATGAAAACAATATTGTTAATAGACGTTGGAGAGAGGTGATTAGATAAGATAGGGTACATCTCAAGGTTATCGAAAATATGCCCTTAGATAGAAGAGCATGATAGTTGAGCAGTTTCCCCTTCCCTATGATAGAGAGGGGTTTCAAGCTAGTGCATCTATTGATTTCCTTACTAGCATTATTGCTTTTATGCTAGCATTATCTTATCCTTCGATTTTACTGCTACTGTTGTTTCATTTACGTTGGCTACCTATGCTCTTCTTTTTGTTCTCTTCATTATATTACATCATTGTCTTTTGCTCTTGTTAATCTATAAAACATATTCTTGAACTGAAGGTCTATCGAAAACTGTCTCTCTACTCCTCAAGGGTGGTGTAAGGTCTTTGACTCTTTGTACACCTCACCCTCCCAGACCTGAGACTATACTGAATATGTTGTTGTTTTATGATGAATGAACTTACTTCTTAATTAGATTGATGTAATTGACAATTATCAAAATGTGCTGAGGTAAAAAGGATCAAAATCAGAAATGTAATCACTAATTGACTTCAAGTAAATGTAGGCATGATAGTATATATAGTACCTCCATGAAGCTTTCAAATTTGGAATGAAGATCATTATATGCTTGTGTCAGGTTTCTTACTGCCAGCAGACACCTACATAATATTTGCTAATTAGTATTATTATTATTATTATTATGTAACACTATAGAAGGCTACGATATATCAAAATACAAGAGTCAAAAGATAATAACAGAAATTGAAGGATAAGAAATAAGTAATTAAGGGAGAGATACTACAACTATCAGTAAAGAAGGATAGATAGGATAAGCAAGATAACACTCTACTACTTACTAGCCTTCTACGTTAATCTGTATCCTCCGAAAATTAAAGGAAAATATGTTTTCAAGTTTTCTTAAATGAATAAGAAAGAACTACTTCTTTTATTACATTTTCCCACATATACACTTTGAATCATATTAGGGAAAATATAACATAGCATTCAAAAGACGAGCAATAACAATAATAACCAACTAATGTGATAACTGAAACACAACAGAAAGAATTGTACTCGTTCTTAGACTTCTTATCAACTGCCTCAATAAGAACAGAGACTCCATTCTGAAGAACACATGCTCCAATGCTGTGCAAAAGAAGTTGAACAAATTAATCTGCATTATTATGAAGAAGAATTCTTACAGCTACTTTATGAAACAACAACTCACCATGCCGAACTTGCTTTCAGCTTGAGACAATGCATTTTCAACAAATCAAAGTCCACAAATGTTGACGACTCACTAAAATTAATGAATAAAAGTAACACAAGTCAACAATCATAGTCATTTTTAAAAAATAAAAAAATAGTCAATATCAACGCAAAAATAAAACATACAGAGTCGTATTTAGGTTCAGTATAACAGCACGAGTGTCCTTAAAATAAATATAAACTCGATTCATGAAGAAGGCAGGAGTCTCATTTTTCTTCAACAAGTAAATGAATCGAAATTGGCTATCAACCATACCCTACAAAAAGCACCCCAAGTGAGTGAAAACGTTATATGTTGCTCATACTCTTCAAAAATGTCGATAAGTTCATGTTGGACATGCACATTATTTTTGAAGAGGCTAAGCAACATAATTTAAACGAGTAAAAAATTCAGGTAAATTATAGTAAGATACTAAGAAGTGCAACATCATTGGTATACCTCGTCCTCAAGTGATTGAATGAGTGCACTTATACGCATTTTATTGGTTTCAAGAACCTACAAATTTAAGACAATATCAAATTGTAGTGTCATGCATGTTGTCAGAATTTTCATTAACGGTGTTAAAACAGAATTTATGAATGGTCAAAACTGAGTTTTGCACCCCTTCCTCTTTAAAATATGAGAACTGAACATATGAAGAAGCGTTAAGGTTCAACATCTATCATCATCATCATATCATATATTACTAAAAGTGGGATAAAAAAAAACTGAAAGTTGAAATACTATTTTACCCCTACACTAGATGAAAATATTATAAATATTTAGTTAATTACATGTTTAAATATTAGTAATAATCAATTATTACATTGAGTAAATGGAGAGTTCATGTGTTCAACGGAGGATTGTTTACTCTTTAAGATTTTAATGGAGGTTCATTTCATATATTTAATATTCTTAAAGTTGTTCTCTTTTATCTATTTTGGCCATTTGAAACCTTCAAATATTTAATTTAAAACTTTAAGATGTCTTTTGGTATTCCTCTATTTTTATCTATATAAATTCATCTTTTTTGTTACATGAAACTCACATTCAAAATTATCCTTTCATTTTATAGTTAAAGTAGTGAAGCCATTAACATCTAAAGTATGTGATACATCTACCTTAGTTTGATTACATATCACATTACGAAAATAAAATGATTTTTCTATTTGATTCATGCTTTAGTTTACTCGATGGAGAAGACTTTTGAATTTTGATTGGATATGAGACAAGGTGTCGACAAAAACTTGGAAAATTATGTACCGATTTTGTATTTCTTTTTTTCATTTATATAATGTTATGATTAAAGTCTTAAGAAGGATGCATATGTTATTTTTTTCTTCTATGTTTATTTTTTTATATTTACCTTAGTTTGATTATATATCACTTTACGAAAATAAAGTGATTTTTCTATTTGATTCATGCTTTAGTTTGACTCGATGGATAAAACTTTTGAATTTTGATTGGATATGAGACAAGGTGTCGACAAAAACTTGAAAAATTATGTACCGATTTTGAATTTCTTTTTTCATTTATATAATGTTATGATTAAAGTCTTTAGAAGGATTTGCATGTTATTTTTTTCTTCTATGTTTTTTTTTATATTTATCTATTAGTCTTCTTTAATTTAATTTTCTATAAAAAATTTTATTATCATAACATTTATTTGAGATTGTTGCATTTTAGTACTCATTACACGCATGTTTTCATTGAATTTTAATCGTCCTAATGAATTTATAAAATATTGCATGAAGCACACGTGTGTTGCACGTGTCCAGAAACTAGTTATTATAAATACACATAAAACAAAAAAAATCAAACATAAATAAACAGTATAATTTGACATCATAAAAAGTTTTCCGAAATACAAAATTACCATAAAAAGCTTCAATGAAGTGTCGATGTGATTGAACGTACCTCGTTCTCTAAGGACTTACATATTTGGCTAAATGCCAATTCATCCACTTTCTCAATTTCATTGTCCATAACCTGCACATAATATATATATATATATAAAAGAGTTAAAAGGTTAATTTAAGAAAAATATTATTTTTATTTATAATTTGTTAAGGACGTGGTATAATGGAGAAAGTGAATAAATAATATGAAACGAAAAAAGTGTACACATATTTAATGTAAGATCATAAAATTTAAAAAATATTTAGATTAAACTTATCATCTAGGAGACCACCAAAATTCTTAGTAATGTTAATGCTAGTATATCCCACTGTTTTAGAGAAGCAAATAGTATGGCTGACCACTTAGCTAAATTTGCTTCTACTAATGGATCTGGAACCTTTTACCTCTCCTATTAACAACTGTCTAGCGAGGATAAAGGTTTAATTCTACTAGACAAATGACAATTCCCTTCAACGAGGAGAAGATATGAAAAGAGTAATTTTTTTTGTAAGTTAGTATGACACTTGATTAGGATATGAAAATCTTGTATAGGCTACTACTCCTTCTCATCAACTTTTTTGGTGTTACTCTTAGTACTAATAGGTTAGAGGTAAGGTTCATGTCCTCCTCTAACTTCTTGTAACTTTTTGTGATATATCAATATGGTAGGGGTCAAGTTTACCACACAATCAAAGGCTCACAACCTAAGGTGATAATGGCTTATTAAAAAAACAAAAAATTCCTCCCTTCAGTTCCACTTATTTACTATATTGAAATTAAATTTTAAAAAAAATTGTAGATCACACGTTTAAGGCACTGTAACGACATTTAGGACGAACAACACTTTACGCATAAATACAAAGAGAAAGTTGTATAGAAGCCTATACATCCCCTTGGCCTTCTTCACCCTTGTGGCAGAATCAATGTTTTCACTAAGATAGAGTCTAAAATATAAAAATTATAACACGCAAAAAATCATAGATGTTGAACATCTATGATTGGGGATAGAAAAATCACAGGTGTTCAACCTCATATAAATATTGTAACTTATTAGGGATAGAAAATTTGATTCCAAAATACAATGCAATTGACGTACCTCATTCTCAAGATCCTTAGAGATCCTTTCTTTCGATTTCTCGAAGTCCAAAAGCTGCACACAAGACGTGAATGTGTATAACAAGAAGAACAATGGAAAATGTATCACAAGACATGGATGTATATTTCTAACCTTATTTCCATAATTATTTTTCCTTTTTTATCTTTACAAAAGTGAAAGAAAGTGGATCTTAGACCAATTTGAGAAGTACTTCCTCCGCTTATTTTTACTTATTCAGTATTGATTTGATATATTCCTTAAGAAGCAATGAATAGGATTACAATTTGACTATATCATTCTTTCTTTGAATATTAATACATTTAAGGTTCTAGGCACTGAAAAATGACTATAATTAATAATAAGGATAAATTAAGAATTAGGAGATAAATTATTTCTTATTTTTTAGACTAAATAACTAAAAAGAAATATTTTATTTTAATATAATGGATATATAAAAATAATGAGAAAAAGATAATCATTTCAAAAGTTTTTGCATGTCCACAACATCCTAAACAAAAGTGCATGAACTGGTTCTTCTTTAATGATAACTTTGGTGTAAATAAAATGAATATTTTTATGACTATTGCATTAATTGACCATTAATTTAAAGATTATTATTATTATTATTGCTATTTTTTGTTGTTATTATTATTATTATTATTATTATTATTATTATTCCCTCCGTCTCAATTTATGTGTCACTTTTTGGATTTCGTGATTCAAACAAGTCTATTTTTTACCGTAAATTTATCATACATTTTTTTAAAAATATTTTAAATCATCAATTATTATGATTTTTAGTACTTGTTACATAGTTTACAAATATATAAGTTTCATTTCAAAAAAAAATTGAAGATTCTATGCACAAATTTCAGTCAAACATAAACTATTTGACTCTCAAAAAATGATAAGTGTCACATAAATTGAGACAGATGGAGTACTATTATTATTGTTATCGTTATTATTATTATGTAAGTAGTAATTACTTTACTTTTTAGGAACCAGTTCATTATAATTATATTGACCAAATTTGAGATAGGATTAAACACAATTAATAAGTAGTAACTACTCTACTTAATGAGTATTTATATTAAATTAAATAAATATAAGAAATTTCTCAAAATACAAAATTGCATACCGCATACTCATAAGATTGACATATTTGGCTAAATGCCAATTGATCAACTTCTTCAAATTCATGGTCCATACTCTGCACATAAAACGTGATGTATCAAAAAATTCCCCTCACCCTTTTTCGTTTCTACGGCGAAGATTGAATTTTCACTAAAAGAATTTTAAAATAAAAAAATAAGTATACGAAGAATCATAGGGATTCAACGTTTATTATATATATTAAAAAATAATTTTAATCATGTAATTGACATACCTCCATCTCTAGAAACTCAGAGGTTTCTTTGAATTTCCTGTCCCAAATCTGCACATAAAACGTAAAGGTGTATTGTAAGAAGAATCATATGGTGGAAAGTTATAAAAACTTCAGACTATAATTTTAACTTTATGAGTCGAAAATTTGAGAAAATGAGTTCTTAATATATATATATATATTAAATTCATTTTTAAATATATAAAACGTTTGAACCAAAAATTATTACCTCATTTTCAATGTAACCATGAAAATTCTGATTAGAGGGCTCATTATTCATTTTTGAGAAGTAAAAACTCAAAAATTTTAAGGGTAATCGAAGTTGAATAATAATGTTATGTGCTATTTTTTTTCCACCAACATCAACATTTATAATTGTCCAAATACATGTTGACACGCAGATTTTATGATTATTTTGGACTATAGTAAAAAATTCAAACAAAAAACTTATTTTCAAAATCATAACACTTTTTATCTTTTGTGTTTTCATTTTCTGTTTTTGTTTTCTTTTCAATTTTTTGGCTCTATACAATAAGGGGTCGTTTGGTTTGAATATGAGTTATGATGGGATAAGTTATGCTGGGATAAGTTATGTTGGGATTAGTTATGATGGGATAAGTTGTCCTGGGATTATTTCTTATTGAGTGTTTGGTTTGTTATATTCAAAATAATATATATTGATAAATTTTAAGAACAAGTTGTTTGTTTACAAAATTACCCTTCACTTTATTTAGTTTTTTGTAGTTTCTTTGCAAGCTTTAATTATTCATTTAAAAATAAAATAAAACTTGCATCTTATTTAGTTTAAATATTTTTGTGTGTGCATTTCTACTATGGTACCGTATGTATTGAATTTTATTTTTTTTCTTATTTATCTTAAAAATCGAATTTTCATCTTAAGTTTGTTAAAGTAAAAGAGGGTTTGTGAGAAATCAAAAAATATAAATAAACATAAGAATTAGTCAAATATACT
>JAJOOO010006593.1:0-15468 GCA_029582685.1 Solanum piurae | reverse complement strand
GGAAAGTTAAGAGTCAAGTCAAGAGAAGTTAAGAGAAATTCATAAAGTTTTCCAAAAGTCTTTTACAAATGTTTTAAATTTGTTTTAAGACTTAAGCTTTGAGTTGAGTAAATAGTAAGAGTAAAGTTCATTTCTTTAAAGATTATACGGAAACTAAGTATTCCCAAGAGTTAAAAATATTTTCACATTTGAGCAAGAAAGGAAACATCGATTTCCAAGAGAGCTTTTAAGCTAAGTTTTGAGTAATTATCTCAAACCAAAGAAAGAGTTTTGTTTTTACAACATATGAGCTGAGTATATTTTGGGAGTAGTATTGAGCACCGATATGTGGGCGTAATTTCATAATAACCCAAGTCTCCATAAACCATGTAGCCATCATGGGTAGAGAGAATTATACTTTTTAGATGACTCCTTAGTGCTTTTAAGCATAGACTAGTGGATCCACTTAGTTAAGGCGTTCTATATGACGTCAAAGTATAGGACAATTCTGGCAGCGTGGGCAAGACACTGTATTATCACTTAGGCTCATAGTGGTGGTTGTCGATTAGAGAAACTCCCACAGTATTATATTACTTTATTATATGAGTAAACTGAGTTGCTATTGTGTTTCGTTAATACATTGAGTTGTCATCTACTGTCTTAAGTGCTTTGTATAAACTACACCTTTATTATTGTTTTTACTTTACATTTGAGTTGAGTTATTCATGAGTTGAGTAAAGCCAAGGTAAGTGTTCCTTTCAGATTCCTTTCAAGCTTATGTTATGTTTAGTTTTCCCCTCGCATACTTGTACATTCAATGTACTGATGCCATTTGGCCTGCATCATTTTATGATACTGACACATGTAATCAGGATCAACATCCAGCACCTCGTTGATCCAGTTAAGCACTTAGAGTCAGTTGGTGAGCCTCCTTGCTTTCTGGAGGACTCCTTTACTTTGCTTTCTAGTATTTCAGTTGTTAGGATGATCGGGGGCCTTGTCCCGACATCCCTCTTTATTTTAGAGGCTTCATAGACCAGTAGTCACAGTTCTTTAGTCTTGTATTTCAGATGTTTTGCTATAAGACTTGAGTTGTCAATTATGGCTAGTTTGAATGTTTATCTTTAAACGTTCTAAGTTTATTTGAGATAGTTGTTTTACAAATGCATTTGATTCTTGTAATAATGCTTAAAGTCATCCACTGAGAGTCAGCTAGGCCAAGGGTTCGCTTGGGGCCAGTAATGGTTCTCGAGTGCCAGTCTCGCCCAGGGTATAGGCTCGGGGAGTGACAATATTATCCCGGGAGTATGATAAACGAGTCATTCTTTGAGCTTATGTGTTGATGATTGGTATACTATGATGGAAATTTAAAATGTTAAGTGTTGCATACAATGTGAGCTACAAAAGCATGATTAAATGTGTTTGGTTGATTTTAAGGCGGGTTGATAAGTTCATAGGAAGCGAGTATGAGTTGATGGTTAGAGGATTGTTCGAGGACGAACAAAGGTTAATTTATTATATGAGTAAACTGAGTTGCTATTGTGTTTATTTAATACATTGAGTTGTCATCTACTTTCTTAAATGCTTTGTATAAACTGCACCTTTATTATTGTTTTTACTTTGCATTTGCGTTGAGTTATTCATGAGTTGAGTAAAGCCAAGGTAAGTGTTCTTTTCAGATTCCTTTCAAGCTTATGTTATGTTTAGTTTTCCTCTCGCATACTCGTACATTCAATGTACTGATGCCATTTGGCCTGCATCATTTTTTGATGTAGACACAGGTAAACATGATCATCATCCATCGCCTCGTTGATCCAGTTGAGCACTCAGAGTCAGTTGGTGAGCCTCATTGCTTTCCGGAGAACTCCTTTTACTTTGCTTTCTAGTATTTCAGTTGTTAGGATGAGCGAGGGCCTTGTCCCGACATCCCTTTTTGTTTTAGAGGCTTCATAGACTAGTAGTCACATCTTTAGTCTTGTATTTCAGATGTTTTGCTATAAGACTTGAGTTGCCAATTATGGCTAGTTTGAATGTTTATCTTTAAACGTTCTAAGTATATTTGAGATAGTTGTTTTACAAATGCATTTGAATCTTGTAATAATGCTTAAAGTCTTCCGCTGAGAGTCTAGCCAGGCCAAGGGTTCGCTTGGGGCCAACAATGGTTCTCAAGTGACAGTCCCGCCCAGGGTGTAGGCTCGGGGCGTGACAACATTATCCCAGGAATATGGTAAACGAGTAATTCTTTGAGCTTATGTGTTGATGATTGGTATACTATGATGGAAATTTAAAATGTTAAGTGTTGCATACAATGTGAGCTACAAAAGCATGGTTAAACCTGTTTGGTTGACTTTAAGGCGGGTTGATAAGTCCATAGGAAGCGAGAATGAGTTGATGGTTAGAGGATTGTTCGAGGACGAACAAAGGTTCAAGTGTGGGGTGGTGATCTTAGGCTTATTTATATGCTGGAATTGCAAATAAGTGCCTGCATAGGTTTGAAATTTCTCTCTCTCTCTCTCTCTCTCTCTCTATATATATATATATATATATATATATATATATATATAAATCTAGATAATAAAAAAGTGATGTGGCACCTCTCAATGGCCAAGGATCTTATTTATCTTTTTTGTGATTTTTTTTGACATTTTCTCTAATTTTTTTCAGTTATTTTATTTTATAAAATCATCTCTTTAATTCACACCTCTTCAATTACATAAATTTAAATCTTAATTAATTTAGTAATGTCTATAACTCCTAACCTTTCATATTCATAACCTTCAAATTATTTAATTTATAAATTTATAAATTTATAACTCCTTAAAACCACACTTATAAAAACCTATTTTGAGAAATCTATGGTGATTATTTTATTTTCATTTTTCTATTCTTCACCTTTTGTATCTTTGGTTGACAATTTTTTTTTAATTATTATTCTACAAAAATGAATGTCTCAATTACTACTCCACTTATTCATATTTTTTAATATAAAAACTTAATTGTCTTTATTTGTCACACCCCGAGCCTACATCCCGGACGTGGCTGACACTCGAGAACCATTGCTGGTCCCAAGCGTACCCTTGGCATGACTTACTTACTCAGCGGAAGACTTAAAAGCATAAATACAAAGATTCAATGCATCTCTACTCAAATGCTTAATAAAATACTTAGAACGTTTAAAGGTCAAACATTCAACTTGGCCAAAATGGCAACTCAAGTCTTAACATATGAAATATTAATGTAAAGACAACTGACTACTAACGGTCTATGAAGCCTCTAAAACAAAGAGGGATGTCGGGACAGGACCCCGATCATCCTAACAACTGAAAAGCTAAACAATTATGAAAAGGACCCTCCGCAAAGCAAGGAGGCTCACCAACTGACTCTGTGTGCTCAACCTGATCAACGAGGCACTGGATGCTGATCCTGGTTACCTGTGCCTACATCATAAGACGATGCAGACCAACTGGCATCATTACATTGAATGTACGAGTATGCGAGTGGAATGCTAAACATAACATAAGCTTGAAACGAATCTGAAAAAAATACTTACCTTGGCTTTACTCAACTCATGAATAACTCAACTCAATATAAAGCAATAAAACACATGCAATATACAGAAAGCTTTTAAAACAGTAGAAAGCAACTTAGTTCATTAAAGAAATACAATAACAAACTTAACTGTACTCGTATAATAAAGTAATATAGTTTCTGTGGGAGTTTCTCTAACTGACAACCACCACTATGAGCCTAAGTGCTGATACAACATCTTGCCCACGTTGCCAGAACTGTCCTATACTTTGCCGTCATATAGAATGCCTTAACTAAGTGGATCCACTAGTCTATGCTAAAAAGCACTTAGGTGTGTTTTATTTAAAAAGGAGAAAACGACGGATATTAAGAGTCGCCACTTAATTTTCAAAGAAAAATCAAGAAAAAACTTATTTCAAAAGATTAAAACAAAAAATGTAATGAAAGTATTAAAAGGGGGTTCGGGGTTCATATTAATATTCTAGGAAGGGGTTTAAAGAACCTAGAACATCCGCTAACACGTGGTTATTCGGTAATTAAATTATTTGGCTAATTGTTTGAAAGACGCATGCTTAAACGAGTTTAGGAGATAGACAAACTTTAAGACTAAAAATCATTTTTTAGGTGAAAGGGAAATAATATAAGGGATATCTTAAGTAAAATATTTCAAAGTAACTTAAGTAATAAAATAAGTAAAATTATTTTGTCTTTAGAAAAAATCTCGAAATGACTATCTTTTGGGGAAATCGAATTAGGAAAACCTTAAAATTGACTAGAAAATAAACATTTAAATAAATACGAAACAGATAAAATAAAGAGATTGAGTTTTGGGGCCAAGTCTGGTTTTCTGTTCGCCTGGGCCAGTACTTGGGCCTAATTTCTATTTTGGGCCTTTTTGCCCAGTTGCAGCTGTCCTAGACTATCATAAAAAACTGAATTTCTTTTGGGCTTTAGTCCCAATTTCACCTGTCCTAAAATTAGCATATGATACTAAAATTAAATAGGTATTTGGCCCAATTATAATACAACACAAAACAAGAATTTCGGGAGGGCTTTTGACCCATTTTTGTGACTGTATACAGTGTATACCACTGCTGTATATCACTGCATATTCCGCGTATACTGTTGTATACGGAGTGTATACAACCTTTAATTTCGCCCCTTCCAGTCCTGTTCGTCAATTCTATTTCGCTCTTGAACACCGTTGGGCTGACTCAAAACTCAAAAATGCAAGGAGATGATTAAAAGAGTCCAAAAGACTCAGCCAACGAGTTGTACCCAAATAAAATAGGGAAATGGAATTAGAAATATAGTTAGGTAACTAGAAAAAGAAACAAATAATTAAACATTTTGGACAAATTACCACAACTAAAACCAAACTGAATTCGAAGCTAGCAAAAGTATTTTTTGACACTTGAGCTAAAACAAAGAAGAGAATGCAACACATTTTACAAAAATACAACACATTTTAGCTGTGAAGGCCATGTTTAGCACCAATTCGTGTTTCCAAATTAAGAACCAATTGATCAAAGGCATAATTTCCAGGGAACTATGGACAAATAAGCTACTGGTGGGCTAAGATAAATAAAATCCAACAAATTAAAGAAAGGGAAGATATTTAAAAGAAAGCAAATACTCAATAGCAAGTAACAATCTAATCCAAATCGAAACCAATGTCTTCCACGACAATACGAGCTACTAATCGAGTTGGAATGCAACATTCACGGCAAACCTATATCAGAAACTTAAAACCACGAGGTATTTGAAGAGAATGACCTTAGAACCATATCATCTTATTATTTTCTAAAAAATAGATACTTAGAACTAACAATATTTTAAAATCAAGCCAAACAAGAAATAAAATAAAAGGGGCCAAGGATTATTTCAGTAAAACAAAGAAAAGCAATATTATATTCAACAGACTATGGAAACATGCTGAAAAAATATGGAATATGAATTAAATAAGCTGTTGCACATTCATAATCCTACATACTCCAAACCTATCGAAACTTATCAAAGTAGAGATGAAGCTCGCCGAGATCACGAAACGGCAAAGAGAGAAGATTCATTCACAATCAAAGAATAAACATATGAAATAAAATACACTTTTAATCAAATAATGAGCGACACTCGCTGGCAGAAGATGTAGGAGAAACATGGCAAAGGGCTCTACCCTAACAAAATGGAGTAAATCTATATCTATAGGCATATGTGAGAGCTAATCAATATAAACTTGGAAAATGAGCATAACAACAGAAAGCAACCTCTTTGATATGATTAAGCTCATAAGAGAAACACGGAAATCACTTTAACAAAAGGGAGAGACAACCTCATAACAATGCAAGTGAATAAACAACAATACGAGTAAAAACAGTTGCGAACTCAAGAAAGACAGAAACAGAAAGACAAGCCAAAACGGGCATTAAACTATCTTGTAAATGATGCACACATTACTCATTACAGAAAAAAATAAAAAAAATGAAGGGAATAGCTCAGACTGAACATATCATGTAAACTCATTTTAGAATCCACAAAAGAAGGTACATCAGACCAACACAATGAATTCGAAGTGGACAAAAGGGTGACGAGTTGTTTACCTTGTTGCGGGCAGCGACTTGGGACAAATGAGACTTTGAAGACGATTCCACCACAACTCCGAGAATCCCGACCAACAAAGAAGAAGCAAACAAGAATGAGGAATAAGCAAAAATATGGATTCCGGTCTCTACGATTTCGAGAACTATCCTAAATACTTGTATGTAATATTATAACTGGTAATTTTAGTGTATGATTTCGTCTCTAAGGCTAGCTGATTCCTATAAAAAAAATCAATCTTCTCTATTTTTTCACCCTCAAAATCCAACCCTAACAATGAAGAACACGAGAACTTATATAGAGGGGAGTTCGAGCAGATTGAGAGGAATTTCAGGAGGGATTTTGGATGAATTTCAATTCGAATTTCAAAAATCCCCTTAAGGATAAGGTGCCAGCTCGAATTTTGTACCACTCTTGTACAAAACAAATGGATTTCTTAACGGGAAATTGATAAGAACCATGCGATTTTGAGCAAGGACGAACTTGCAAAGAGATTGCTCCATCTGGATTATTCCCAAAACGATTTCGTGTGGCGAGGATAAGGAGAGGGAGAGGGACGCGCGGGCTGCTGATTCGGGCTGCTGGTTCGCGATTTGGTTCATTTGGAATTGCTGTAATGTATGCGGGTATTGTATTGTTGTATGTATGGGTGGGTCTTTTGTGAACAATTGAAAGTGGGCTGGCTGGGAATTGAGGCATCAATGGTCTGCTGGAAATTTAAAGAAAAAAGGCCCAAAGCTTGTTCTAATGATGGGTTTATGATGTTGGCGAAAAATTGTAATTAAACAATGACCAAATTCGGTTAAAACTTGAACAAAATGAATTAACATAAATTAATTATTGAGCCTCTTAATCTTAACGAATTAAAATAATAAATTTAATTATAAACTAATTAATTTAAAAATATAAACTATTATATAACTAAACTAATTAGCCAACTATTTAATTAAAATAAAATCTTTTTGAGATGATTTTCAAATAACCATAAAATATAATAATTATATACATAATTACGTAAAATATATATATTATCTAAAAATTATAAAAAGTGACAAAACTAGTTAAAATAACTTGCAAACTATATTATTATTATTATTATTATTATTATTATTTTGAAATCTTATAAAACTAATTATTTGAAATCGTTTGAAATTGAATAATCTCGAAATGATTAATTTATATTGTGGAGGTCCAAAAGTGGGTGTCAACAACTATCCCTCGTTTGACTTGGATTGATGAAAGAAATTCGAGGTAAATGAAATTGACAAATCCAATTTTGACCGACCATATATTTATCCTTCAGAAAAAAGGATTTCGGTACGGTCTTTAGGAATTATGGTCGAACCCCGAAGATGGGTTTCCTACATATCTCAGGCTATATGAGAATTCAGGCCACTTGTAGTTTGATACGCTTGATTTAACGAACTGTTTTTGAAAGAATTCAAAAGCTATCCCGATATTGAATTATGAAGAAATCAGGATGCTCGGGAATAAGATTTATGAGAGAATATTGGAGTACAACCGAGTTTTCAACTATGGTCCCGCCTACATATCCCTCAACTCAAGGAATCAGGTTGTTTGTAGTTCGACTCGTTCGATTGAAAAGGAAATCTATTTTGTAAGATAACCTTCGGTTCTGGAGGAGTGACAAGTAAGTCGAGTATGAAAAAGAGGCTTGCAACCTCTTAACCATGAATGTGGGGCCCTTCACACCCATAATTAAAAACTTACACGGACATAATTTCCAAAGCCCTTGGTGCACTTTACTCGGATTGGAAAGTTGCTCCCGGTGAAGAATTAAAATTTTCCAGATGCGAAACCGAAATCGATAAACCTATAAAAAAAACCACATGCCTTCCGATAGGGGTGTGGTTTGATTCTGGTGGAAGTCGCTCCTCTGCTCGCGTCCTAAGAGTTTGATACTCCTTTTCGGACTATGTCCCAGTTCGCTGCTATGAAAAAGTTCCACGTTGTGTTGCATCCTTTTTAATGTCGTCTGCGCCTGTGGTTTGTTTTTAGAATTCATCATTTCAAATGCTCTCGACAAAAACTGATATAAAACTCATTAGCATAAAAATGTAATTCAAATGGGAGATGGTGTATTTTACCGTGTTGTCACTAATTGCTCTCCTTGAACATTTGACGTCAGCTTCCTCCAGTTTGACGTAAAGCAAATAAAGCTCGTATTTCATATTTGTAATATAATCTTCAGTGTACTCTTCTTTTGATGTTGAAGTAATAAAATAGGCTAATGTAATATGTTAATAGTTCTCTTGATATCGTTGTTGATGGTTCTCTTAATGTTGTTCTTGCAATGAAAATGATGCAGCCGATGATGCTTTTTCTTGCGGTGCAAGGCTGCTCGATAACATTCCAACTGTAACGAGATGGATGGCTCGATTATTATCCAACTGTAACGAGGTGGATGCTCGATAATATTCCAACTGTAACGAGGTGGAGTCTCGATAATATTCCAATTGTAATGAGGTGGAGGCTCGATAATATTACAACTCTAACGAGGTGGATGCTCAATAATAGTCCAACTATAACGAGGTGGAGGCTGGATAATATTCCAACTGTAACGAGGTGGATGCTCGATAATATTCCATTTGTAACGAGGTGGATGGCTCGATAATATTCCAACTGTAACGAGATGGATGGCTAAATAATATTCCAAGTGTAACAAGGTGGATGAAGCGATAATTATTCCAACTTTAACGAGGTGGACTGCTCGATGATACTCCAACTGTAACGAGGTGGATGCTCGATAATAGTCCAACTGTAACGAGGTTGATGGCTCGATAATATTCCAACTATAACGAGGTGGATGCTCGATAATATTCCAACTGTAACGAGGTGGATGACCCTATAATTATTCCAACTGTAACGAGGTGGATGGCTCGATAATATTCCAACTGTAACAAGGTGGATGCTCGATAATAGTCCAACTGTAACAAGGTGGATGGCTCGATAATATTCCAATTGTAACGAGGTGGATGGCTCGATAATATTCCAACTGTAACGAGGTGGATGCTCGATAATAATCCAACATAGTTCAAAATAAGAACCTGAAATGGACAAACAAATATACAAACCACTTATGGGGTGGATCGCCCAACAAAACTATACATCAAAGTCTTTGATCAACCAAACAAAACACATAATCCACTTATGGGTAGATACCCAACAAATTTTGAAATCTTCACCCTGACATTGTGAAGAAACACGTATGCCTAAATTGCTACGTGACAATCATACGAAAAAAAACTATATCGACTTATATTCATGTCGCGACTACGACTCTCTCTTTAAAAGAAAGAATCATCGAGGTGAATGACTTAATTCTTTCACAGAAGATTAAAGTTACTCCCATCTTCCTTGACAAATTAAAGTCAACAAAATTTGAGTTTGTTGCCGACATCTTCAATCGTTATCAAAAGCTGGTAACGATTTGATAACTCCGACTGTCATGAGGATATTGAGATCTCCAACATCTCTTCTAATGTGATAGACTTGGTGATTTTCCCTTGCAACACTTCTAAGATTGTGTCACTTTTGATCAACTTCAAATTTGATGTCGATTTTACATATGATCCTGACTTTACCACTACTCTCACCTGCAAATCTTGACACCAAACATTAGTATCGACGATGAAGTTAAGAATATAAGTAAAGATAAAGAGCTATATTAAGTCATTTGGCTTATCAAGATTAGGCTATGATGAGCCAAGTGGTGACTTTGATCATGACTCATCACATGCGATCCTCCAACACGTTGTTTCTTAAAACTTTGAAAGAATCTATTATCGTTTGTCTTCAATATTCCTGCAAAATAAAAAGAAACTGTTTATAAATCACTTGAGGCAACAGAATGAAATGAACATAAAGTGAGACGAAAAGTTTTCTAAGTTCTGTTGATGAGGCCACGATGGGTGTAAATGACGCCTTTTGACACACTTGGCAGCTTTACATAGCCGTTTTTGTGACTTCAATGTTCCTGCATCCAAGAAAAATTCTTAGTTTAAAAGACTGATTTGTGTTGGTCTAGTCTTCATGATCCTTCATGCACTTGGCTTACACGATAGGCCGTCCTTTGTAAGATAGTATAAAATACGGAAAAACTCTTGTAACTTGCTTTGTTAATTCCGACGTTGCTCATTCTGGAATTTTTAGGTCCCTCCTCAAAATTTTGTCCCAGTTTGCCTCAATAATAATAAGTATAAGTTTTATAACGAATGACATTTTGTGGAATTTTTTAGATGATCACAAAAATTATGGCTAGTTGCACATTTCAACATGATTTCCAACTTGATTCTCTAGAAAATATCATCTTGTGGAATTTTGATGTTCACTCAAAAAACTTACCAGTTGCATTTTGGTCTTCAGTCTTGAATTTTTGAAGAAGTCTATCTTCAAATGAATTTTGAGATCCTCTCAAAATTCTATCCCAGTTTCCATTATAAAAGAAATAGAAATCTTACGGGAAATATGACCGAGCCATTGTGGCGCCTACGTATCCCGTTAAGGTAGAAATCAGGTCAAACGTAGTTCCCCTTCAAAGATTAACAGAAATAGGAAAAATTAAAACAAGGAAACAACCGAGGCCGACATAGGCCGCCTACGTATCTCATACTTGAGAATTCAGGTCGAACGTAGTTCAAATACAAGGAATGGTAAGATAAAATGGAAAGAAAGAGATTAAATGTGCATTTTTCGAAAAAAGATAACAGTAACTTCATATGCAAAATTATGGCTGACGTTGGGCATACTTCTTTTCAATCTTTGATGACGAATATCTTCAAATGACTCTGTTCAGAAATGTCTCCTATATTCTCTTTAGTATCCAATAATTTATCATTTGGGGAGGCTTAATCAATATTGATTAAATTGTTGTTGATCATGTTTTGAATTTTGTCCTTAAGGGTTGAACAACTCTCTGTGTCGTGTCCAATATCTCCTAAATGATAAGTGCATCTGTGGTCACCCCTGTAAAATTTCCCAAGGGATTGGCTGGTTTTCCTTCTATAGGATGGAGCATACCCATCGCTCTCAACCTTTCATAAAGTTGAGTTTGAGATTTCGTCAGTGGTGTAAGTACTTTAGGAGCCTTCCAAAAGTTTGGACGAGGGAATCGTTTGTGATTGACATTGTGGTTTCGATGTTTCCTTTGTGGAGACGACTGCATATGGGTCATCGTCACCGCAGATACCTCTTCTACTTCTTCCTTTGACATATCTATGTCACTAATTTTGGTAGTTTTTCCGTTAGCGCGCAATGTAATAAGGTTTGTGACCTTTTCAGTCTTGAAACCATCTTCCAAAGCTTCTCCGACCTTGACAATCTCAACAAATTTTTGTCCCATTATGCACAACATTCTTTCATAGTACTCAGGCTTTTGAGTTCGAATAAACATTTCAGTGATTTCACGTTCAGACATAGGAGGTTGAACTCTTGCACCTTCTTTTCTCCAACGAAGAGCGTACTCTCGATAGTTTTCTATAGACTTTTGTTTGATCTTTTCCAAAGAGTAGCGATCAGGGGCAGCTTCTACGTTATGTCCAAATCTCTCATTCAAATCCTTTGCGAGTGCATTCAAATTCGTCCATTGTTTTAATTCCTGCGATGTAAACCACTCTAGAGCTTCTCCATTTAGACTTCGACTGAAGAGGCACATTAACAATGCTTCATTTTTGCCAACTCCCACGAGTTGATCACAATAAGTTTTGACATGTGCTAGAGGATTTCCAATTCCATTAAAAGTGACAAACTTTGGAACTTTGAACACTTCCGAAAGGTCCAAATCTGGATGAATGCACAAATTTTTGTAGTTCAAACCCACAACTTCTGTAGAGTAATCAAGTTTTTTTATCAATTTGCAATCTCTTCCCTCATGATTTACTTAGTCTTTTCCTCTTTGGTTCTCCACTCCTTTTTCTCATCGTAGTGGTCAAGTTCGGAATAGGCAGTATAGTGAATGTGTGGTTCGGTTTGGACTGAGATATCAAAAGTGACTTTTAGAGGTAAGGGTTGAGTGTTCTGTAGGTTTTGAGTGCCTTTTGCAGGGGTCTGGTACATGAAAGGGGATGTTTGAGGATTGTTGACATTTAGGTTTTGAAATGGAGGGAATGTTTGAGAGTTGTTAGCATTTTGATTTTGAGGGGGATGAAAGATTTGAGGGTTGGTATTCATGTTTTGAAGAGGAGGTGATTCTTGATATGAAGTGCTGGTGTGATGAAGATTTGGGATAGTTGAGGGATTTTGAGAAAAGTTGGAGGGCGGATTATTCAGGACATGTTTAGTGTTTGAATTCAAAGTAGGAAAGTAGAGTAGAGGCCTTCCATCTCCTGGAGTGTTGATAGCAACAATCGGAATCGACCAATCTTGCTTTTTCTGAGGCTCAACCCTCAAATAAGCAATCTGTTGCATCAACTGTGCATTTAACTCATTTTGTTCAACGGCAGGGGGCTGAACTATAGCGACTTCAGTCAGCCCAGTATTCTCACTATTCTGGGTCATTTTTCTTTTTCCTTTCAACAAATTTCTAGTATCGAATGAATCTTTGAGAACTTTGAATGTTCAACCAATTTCTCAACACAAATCAGTTTTGAGTACCTGACAGAAAAATAACTCAAAAGACAAATGTGTTAGTTTGTGTATGTAATAGGTAATACAAGATATCACACACAGATTAGTAAAAACACAAGATTTGCTTCATTAGAAGATAAACTAGCCCACATGTATATAGAAATAGTCAAATAGCCAGGAATTTGTCTATTTGATTTTGGGATTAGTGAATCAAAGAAGTTGACTTTCGATTTTCTATTGATATGAAACTTTAGTCTCCTTGCAAGAGTTGGAAAAGATAAAATTTCTCAAAAATGGGGACCGAGCTTTCAAAGGCTGCCTACGTATCTCACGAGGGAGAATTCAGGTCCTATGTAGTTCGACCCACTTGAATCTCTTTTGATTTGAGATGAGGAACTTTGTTTTGATATGAGAGTAAGATTTGAAAAATAAAATTTGGATTTTGTTGGGAAACTAAAGACTCGAAGAGTATTTGGACGCACTTTTGATAGTGACTTGATATTTGTGCTTAGGGATTTCTTGAAAATTTTCAAAAAGAGTAAGCTAGAAAATCTCCAAATAAAGCAACAAAATCACACAAGCATTTATAACTTATAAATAGTTATTGCGCGTTCTAAACGGATATGTGACCCTATTGTGCCAAAGGTAAGCCTAACGATTTGAGGGATGTGTACGTTATTAGAAACATTACATTGCCCCAAAATCCAAATTTATACAAGTTTTACGAATAAACTGAATGGGGATACATAATAGGGGAAATAGGAAACAAAATAATCTGTCCCGCGTAGGGGTACGATCCTAAACTATGCCTCTATAGAAGGTCCTTCATTCTTGATTTCTTCTCCTCTCCGAATGCCAACGCCTTTAAATGCAATGATGATTCATGAAGATCTTCATGTAACTAAATTAAGTTAATTAAAATAAACTCTCAACCTCGAGGGACAATGGTTTGGCCAACAATGTATATATCCTTCAAATTTAAACACATATGTACGATCGTCCGTTTGGTCCGGAGACTGTTTCGGACTCAAGGTGGTCTTTCTAATGGACCTAACACGCTTTGGATGTTGGGTCATCTTAGGTCAATGCGCTACTTTTTGGGATTGGGTTTTGCTCTACACTAGTTCGACTAAGAGTGGCTTTGTTTATAGTGGATAGGTGACTCAATCGGACTACTTGGGCTGGACAATTAACGACCGTTGACTATCCAGTAGCAAACTACATTCATTAGGGTGCCCTGAGAACAATTTGGTTAACGAACAACTGCGGCCTGCATAATCATCTTTTAAGTGAAAAATGAAATAAATGTCATTTGACGGAGTATGTCATGCCATGAATGCAACAATTTAATATTGCGGAAAATTAAACATATAAGCAAATAAAAAATAAACAATTAGATAAACAAATTAATTTTAAGGTTAGAACACAATTCAATTCTCCAGCAAAGACGCCATTCTGTTTTAGGATTTAAAGAGAAACTACGCGTTTTAAGAGTCGTCACTTAATTTTTAAAGAAAAATCAAGAAAAACTTATTTCAAAAGATTAAAACAATAAATCTAATGAAAATATTAAAAGGGGGTTTGGGGTTCATATTAATATTCTAGGAAGGGGTTTAAAGAACCTAGAACATCCGCTAACACACGGTTATCCGGTAATTAAATTATTTGTCTAATTTTATAAAAGACGCATGCTTAAACGAGTTTAGGAGATAGACAAACTTTAAGACTAAAAATCATTTTTTAGGTGAAAGGAAAATAATAGAAGGGATATGTTAAGTAAAATAATTCAAAATAACTTAAGTAATAAAATAAGTAAAATTATTTTGTCTTTAGAAAATCTCAAAATGACTATCTTTTGGGGAAATTGAATTAGGAAAACCTTAAAATTGACTAGCAAATAAACATTTAAACAAATACGAAACAAATAAAATAAAGATAGTGATTTTTGGACCCAAGTCTGATTTTATGTTCGCCTGGGCCAGTACTTGAACCTAATTTCTATTTTGGGCCTTTTAGCCCATTTGCACCTGTCCTAGACTATCATAAAAAACTGAATTTATTTTGGGCTTTAGTCCCAATTTCACCTGTCCTAAAATTAGCATGTGATACTAAAAATAAATAGGTATTTGGCCCAATTATAATACAACACAAAACTAGAATTTTGGGAGGACTTTTGACCCATTTTCGTGACTGTATACAGTGTATACCGCTGCTGTATACCACTCAATATTCCGCGTATACTGCTGTATACGGAGTGTACACAGCCTTTAATTTTGCTCCTTCCAGCCCTGTACGTCAATTCTATTTCACTCTTGAACACCGGAGGGCTGACTAGATACTCGAAAATGCAATGAGATGATTAAAAGAGTCAAAAAGACTCAGCCAGCGAGTTGTACCCAAATAAAATAGGGAAATGGAATTAGTAATATATTTAGGTAACTTGAAAAAGAAATAAATAATTAAACATTTTGGACAAATTACCACAACTAATACCAAACTGAATTCGAAGCTAGCAAAAGTATTTTTTGAAATAAGATTCAATTATCTATCATATCATAGGCCTTCACTAAAATGAGCATAACTTTTTACTCGGAGGTCGGATTTTAGGAAACTCGATGGCATTGGAAATAAGATTCAATTATCTATCATATCATAGGTCATGGAACACGTAATTCATTTTGTACTAAAAGTTATGACCATCTGAAGTTGACCCATCAACAATTTTCAGCTAACTGACTGTTGACCCTTACCTACGGTCTGACCTACGGACCGTGGATCGAA
>JAJOOO010006591.1:0-30436 GCA_029582685.1 Solanum piurae | reverse complement strand
GATATGAAATTGTTAAAGTGTTGTTGTTGAGGATATGTAATTTGGTAAAGTGTTGTTGTTGAGCTATGTGTTATGTAAACCGTGAGCTGTTAGGTTGGACTGGTTTTATGCAAGTTGTAGTTGTGGTGGTTCGGATGGGGTGTAAGGAGTACCCGTATTCTGTTCCCTTAGCTTGTGTTTAGAGGTTTGCTTGTTGAGTACCGTGTGGTTTGGTACTCACCCCTTGCTTCTACAATATTTTGTAGGTTACAAGCCTGGATCTTCGTGGTACCTTATATTTTCTTCATTTCTGAGGCTTCTTTTGGAGATTTGTGAGGTAGCTGTTTGTCTTCTCAGCGAACTTTCTTACTCTTGTTTATGATCTTGTTCTACTCTAGAAACAATGTCATATGAGACTTGCATTTTTCTTTTGATTCAATTGTAGTACTTTAGAGGCTTGTACACGTGATAACCAGATTTTGGGGATATTTTTGAGTTGATTATGAAATTTCCGCATTTTATTGTAAAGGTTGAGTTTTAGGCTGACTTGTCTTGGTGGAATAAGACGAGTGCCATCACGTCCATTTTTGGGTCGTGACAGTTTCATAGGTGAAGACTAAGACAATCTCCAACAGCTTCTATTTTTCCTACCGTGTGGTGGAAGCTGCGTCATTTATGTATTTTTGTATACCTTGTAATATTAGTAGCATTTGTACCTATTTAAACTAGATCCCTGGAGAAGTTAATTACTTTACAAGTTAACTTTGGTTTGTTTTAAACTCTTTATTTATAAAATCTTCGCGAATTCTTTCTATTTACAGTTTTCTTAAATCTTCCGCATGTCTTAAAACTATTTTGGAACCAAGGGTTCTCCTAATTAGGTATTAGAGTAGGTGCCCGCACGGCCCGGTGGGTTGGGTCGTGAGAGGAATAGAAAATGTTCTCGAGTGTCGGCCACGTTTAGGGTGTAGGCTCGGGTCGTGACAATAGAAAATACAGAAATACAAGAAAATAGATAGAACTTGAAGTAAGATTCAAGAACCTTTGAGTTTATAAATAAAATATTTTCCTTCATATATATAAAAGGAAATTTCATGAAAAAAAATTAAGGTTTTGAAAAAACAATAGAAATTATTTTTAAAAAGTAAGTGTGTTTGGTATGGAGGGAAATATTTTCCATTGGTTGGTCAATTATTTTTAAAATTAATTTGTCTAGAAAAAGAAACTCCTTCAAAATTATTTTCTTGATAAAAATAAGGAAAATAAGTTTCATATATAAATATTTGTGGAATAATATTTTTTTCACTTATCACACACTAGAAAATAAATAAGAACCCTATTTATTTACCAACAAAATATTGTCCCTTTTGTTGTTTCCTTGAGAGAATGATTATTAGTAAAAGTTAGCAACATGTTTGCCTCAATCCAATTATCATGTCTTGATTATGTGGTTTTGAAGGAATTTGACTATTGAATAAAAGTATCTTCCATTTGAGGTTTGCTTTCTGTCTATTTTATATAGAAAATTCATGTATTTTTCCTCACTGCTTTTCAAATTGTTGAGATTTAGATTTCAAGAAAGTTTAATTGAATCTTACTTGTATTAAAATAAACAAAATTTGATTGAATCTTACATATTGTTATCTAGCAAATATTGAACAACTAAGATCATGTATTAAAAAAACTCAATCTTATTGATAGAACAAAATACCAAGTAAATTCTTTCAAGAAATACATCAACTACTTGGGGCACAAATACTTCTACTTAATAATCTAATAAAATATGAAAAATAAATGTTGGGATATTCAAATTCTACCAAGGTCCCTTCTTTCTTTGCCACCATTGTTTGCACTGGATCCATGACCCTCGTCATATCCCATAACATCACCAAATTCACCATTACTAGCTCCACCACCAACATGGAAAACCAATGTTGGGATATTCAAGTTCTACCACTATCATCTCCGCGGCATCTCCCTCCTTCGTTGTTGCCACCATTTGCACCATTGCTAGCTTTGTTGTCGCCGCCAACACCAATTTAGGTTGTTCAAAAAAGATTCTCGCTTGTATTTTTCCTTTGGTGTGAATAATATTATTTCTTGCTCCTCTGTTCCAAGCTCTCCCTCCAAGATTGAAGATTTTATTTTTCTTTTTGGGGAGGAATCTTTTTCTGACATTCCAACATCCTTTCATTTTAAAATTATTAATGTTATAAGAATACATAAAATATGTATAAAAAATTTATGACCAAAAAAATATAGTGCAACTACAACTATATTTCTATATTTTGATAATTTGTTGTTAATTCGTTATTAAATAAGATTATAATGATAACTTTTTTTTGTTCTATGATGAGATTTATCAATTTATAATTCTATATTTTCTATAATTATTTTTTTATATAAAAAAAATCGTTGTCTAATAGCTAGAGTAATATTAACTTACCTTGTTTTTGTGTTTGACATTCCTATGCATAAGGTTGTGCATTGCTTCATCAAGAAACTTTTTGACCTCCTTCTTGCCATGGTTTTTGCTTTTCTGTTTCTTTGTTCCAGACTTCCTTTTCAAGATAGAATGTTCAGATTTTCTTTTCATGGAGTGCTTTTTAATAGCCCCAACCTTTGGATAAATAAAAAAAATTAATAAGAATAATGTAAATTTATTTGCGTCTTAACATGAAAATAAAAGTTAGTCTCATATAGTTAGGAGGTCGTCATGAAAGTCACTTCTTGCAGAAATGCAATGTAAGAGCTTACCTCTTTTACTTCAGTGGTTTCTTGATCAACTTCAAGCTTTGATAAACCCCTGAACACATATTTTCTTACCTCCACAATAGAACGATATTGTTTGCTCTTATGATAGTAATACTGCAATCCAACAAATATTTTTGTTAAGAACAAACTATATATATGATTTTACAAATTACAAACTGCACACATTACAAAGTAATTATATTACTAGCTCTCATTTTCTTGATATATCATTGGTTAGAGATCCATTGGTCCTTAATTAGGATAAAAACTAGTTATACATAAAAATTTAAACAACTAAAGAAAAATATACAATATAAATCCAAATAAGTTAAATGTGATAGTATAGTTGTAGTTTACTAGTCCAGTTTGAAATAAGAAAATAAAGTTTAATTATCACCTAACACACACAAAACAAATGTTGTGATTCTTTTTTCTTTTCTTTTTTTTTAGGAAAAATAAAAGATAAAACAAGCAATAATATAATTAAGTGGACGATTCACGATATTGGTAGTGATCAATAAATCCAAAAAATTATATTGACCATGTCAAATGCTCCAGATCTATTTTCACGTTGTCTCTTTTCAGCTACCATCCATGTAGCATCTCCTTGTATTTACGGTTAAGACGATCACAAATTGGTTCTTCTGCAGGATTTGTACTAACCGCTTGTGGATTATAAATGGTGTAACAGTTAGCTTCACCTTTAAAAGGTTCAATTCGGAAGCTAACATTACGAAAGACTGATATTTTCTTCTTTTCATAATCAATCATGTTTTCAGATACTCTAAAAGGAATTATAAGAAACAAAAAAAGTAAAGCAAACTCAAGAATAATAGTTGAGAAGTACTGTGGTTTGAGGCCTGAAACATCGAGGACTATAATTAAATTGAGAAGATGGAAAGTAATTTTGAAAATAGACAAGGATGAAATTAATAAGATATAATTGTTTTCAGAAAAAAGATTACGATATTTGTATATTTGGTCAATAATTATTTATTATTTGTAGAAGGTGACTCTTTTAGGAAAACAATTATGATATTTGGATATTTGGTCAATACTTATTTATTATTTGTAGAAGGTAGCTTTTAGAAAAAAAAATCACAAATTTTGGACATTTGGTCAATACTTATTTATTGTTTGTTGAAGGCGGAATGTTCGAGGAGACCCTTCTACTTATCCTAATTTGACTAAGCTTATGTGACATTTAATTTTGTTGAGTCTGATAAAATGTGTGGTTTCACATATTTAAAAGCGAGTGAACACAAAAGTTTGAACTAAAAAATACTTAAAAATTTATAGGAGTGGGGGTTTGGGAGGGGTGGATATTATATCAAAATAAAAATTCCTTAGGCTACATTTTGAACTTTCTTGCTTATGAGAAGATAAACATGTCACCTTTGAACTATACGATTCTTTAAAATTAGAAGAAATTGAGCTCTTTCAAAAGATATTACCTTTCAAGATAACCTTTTGATATTTATATTCCCATTAGATTAAGTTTTTCCGAAAGTAATATCTTTGTGAAAACATAATTGATCATGAGAAGCAAAAAAGATCAGTGTTTCATAATGTTAGCTTCCGAATTGAACCTTCTAAAGGTGAAGTTAACTGTTACACCATTTATAATCCACAAGCGGTTAGTACAAATCATGCATAAGAACCAATTGTGATCGTCTTAACTGTAAATACAAGAAGATGCTACATGGATGGGTAGCTGAAAAGAGATAACGTGAAAATGGATCCGGAGCATTTGACATGGTAAATATAATTTTTTGGATTAATTGATCACTACCATTATCATGAATCCTCCACCTAATTATATTATTGCTTGTTTTATCTTTTCTTTTTTCCTGGAACAAAAAAAACCAAAACATTTGTTTTGTGTGTGTTAGACGATAATTAAACTTTATTTTATTATTTCAAACTGGACTACTAAACTACAACTATACTATCACATTCAAACTTATTTGGATTATATATTGTATATTTTTCTCTAGTTTAAATTTTTATATATATTATCCTAATTAAGGAACAGTGAATCTCTAACCAATGATATATCAAGAAAATGAGAGCTAGTAATATAATTACTTTGTAATGTGTGCAATTTGTACTTTGTAAAATCATATATGTAGTTAGTTCTTAACAAAAATCTTTATTGGATTGCAATATTACTATCATAAGAGCAAACAATATCATTCTATTTTTGAGGTAAGAAAATATGTATTCAAGGGTTTATCAAAGTTTGAAGTTGATCAAGAAACCGCTGAAGTAAAAGAGGCAAGCTCTTACTTTATTTGCATTTTGTTGGACTACTATAGCATGTTTGACTAAGTTTCTTGCGCACATATATATGTGTGTGTAAGAAATATTTACTAAGTCTTACCTTGCATTTCTATAGCATGTTTGACTAAGTTTCTTGCGCACATATATATGTGTGTGTAAGAAATATTTACTAAGTCTTACCTTGCATTTCTGCAAGAAGTGATTTCCATGACGACCTCCTAACTATATGACACTAACTTTTATTTTCATGTTAAGACACAAAGGAATTTACATTATTTTTATTAATTTTTTCTTATTAACCCAAAGGTTGGGGTTATTAACAAGCACTCCATGAAAAGAAAAGTTGAACGTTCCATCTTGAAAAGGAAGCATGCGACAAAGAAACAGAAAAGTAACAACTATGGCAAGAGGGAGGATAAAAAGTTTCTCCGTAAAACAATGAACAACCACATGAATAGGGATGTCAAACACAAAAATAAGGTAAGTTAATGTTACGCTAGCTATGAGACAACAATTTTTTTTAACAAAAAAAAACCAGTATAGAAAATATAGGAATTAGAAATTGATAAATCTCATCATTAGAATAAAAAAAGTTAACATTATATAATCTTATTTAATAACGAATTAACAACAAATTATCAAAAAATACTTGTTTGCCATAAGCTATTTGGCGACTAATTTTGTAGTTTCACTATTTTATTGGTTGTAATTTTTTTATATATATTTTATAGATTCTTACAACATTAATAATTTTAAATGAAAGGATGTTGAAATGTCAGAAGGATGTTGAAATGTCAGAAGAACATAATCCCTAAAAGAAAAATAGAATCTTCAATCTTGGAGGGAGAGCCTGGAACAAAGGACCAAATAAGAATATTATTCACACCAAAGGACAAATACAAGTGAGAATATTTTCTAAACAGCCTAAATTGGTGTTGGCATCACAAGGTTCAACTAATTTTTGGAGGTCTAGTTGGCAACGGCAACAGAGCTAGTAATGGTGCAAACGATGGTAGCAACGAAGGAGGGAGAGGCTACTGAGATGATAGTGGTAGAATTTGAATATCCCAACATTGGTTTTTCATGTTTTCAGACAATAATTTAGTTTTGTTCATCAAAACTATTTGTGCCCTAAGTGTTTGATCAATTTCTTGAAAGAAGTCACTTTGAGTTTTGTTCTATCTGGATCTTAATTGTTCTATTTTTGATGTATTACAATGTCACGACCCAAGGTACCCCCCTAGGCGTAACATGGAACATCAGACCCCGAGAGGCCCCATACAAATCACTTAGCATTCATCATCCAAGATAGTAGAATAAAGATATTTAAAAGACAGTTTCAACATAGCAAAGTTTTATAGAGAAAAGTGGAAATCTAAACATCGTCTCAAAGCCATCTAGCACATAAGAGTTTATTGGGATGTAGCCCGTACATCAAGTTCAAAAATAGAAAGTAAGGAAAGACTAAAACAATAAATGTTCTGTACTAGAAGCAAGAGGACTCACTAAAGCTCGGAATCTCCTCAAAGAACTCTAGCCATGAAACTGGGAACCTTGACTGTCGAACCCTATATTTGGGCAAATGTAGGCAAGAGTATGCGTTAGTACAAAATATGTACCAAGTATGATAGTCATACATAAAACATTTGAAAACATGAGAAAAAGGGACATTTACATAAAGGGAAATAGCCAAGCTAAATCATGAATGTAAAAGAACTAGAAGACATAAGTCTCGGTCAATGCAAATAGACATCATCTTAAGTCACATGTAAGATACTTCTTGAAGTAACCTTAGTTCATTATTGTGGGAGATTTACCGTTAACCGACATATAAAACCATGTGAGATATCAACACAGAATTTGGTGTCTACCCCACACCAAAAAGAGGTGTCCTACTTACCAAGGTAAGACCATGAACTTCTAGCTTATGTGGATCCACTAACTTTAAAAGAACCCATGGCATGGAGGAAAAACCCTAACTTAATTGGGGATTTCTAACTTCGTAAATTGGAGAATTTAGGAACTCCATGGAGGAAAGAGCTCCATGGATGAAAACCATCATACCTCAATGCAAAATCTTTCCTTCAATGGTGGAATTGGAGGCTTGACTTGAAACCCTAAGTTGACTCCTCATTCTTCAAGCTTTCTAGAGAGAGAAATATTTTGGAGAGGAAGACTTGTTCTTCTTTTAGGAATTTGAGAGAATGATTTCAATTGGGGAAATCTGGGGGGTTAAAACGCTTATATAGGGGTTTTGGTGAAGGGAAAAATGATATAGTACTAGGCTAGAATAATTAGGAAAAGACCCTAAAAATAACTGTCGACCCAACGATGGTGATGATCTATGGTCCGTGGTTCCACCAACGGACCGTCCTGATCGTCTGTTGTTTGGTGTCAGTGACTGAAAAATCAGGACCCCAAACTACGGGACCCACCCACGGGCCGTGGTCCAATCTACAAGCCATGGGTGCCAATCGTGGCCCTCAACTTTTGGCCTCAAAATCTCCCCAAGTCTGGGACTCACCTGTAAAACCTATTTACGGCTTGTGCATTGAATGACGGTCCAGCTTGTTGGACCGTTGAAAAAGTACTGGAACTTGACAATTTTGGAAGACTTGCCTAGCCAACCACGGACCTGACCTATGGTCTGTGGGTCGTTCCACGGGACGTGGATGATACCATAGGAACTTGCACCAAATTTCTTAAAAACTGAATTTTCCTGCCTTTTCAAATCTAAGGTGTTACATTATCTCCTCCTTGGGAACATTCGTCCTCGAATAAGATTCCAGACATCATAAGGAATGTAGGAACTCAAACCTAACAACCCAACATGCATGAAATTACATAGGTGCACATATCCGAGAAGGAAACATCAACTCCAAGCTTAAGCATGTCTAAAACATCATATCATGAAGTCTATATGCAACTCATACTCAAATGTGCATAAACATGTAGAAATCAATCAAGTAACTCATTTTCTCAAAATTTAAACTTTTCATGAATCATGCATAATGAGGAAATCATGGGAATATCTAAGACACATGACACCTAATGAGTAAATCATGAAGAACTAAATACCTCAAGCTTGAGTAGGGATGGAGGAAAAGAGATGAGGATATCGGGACATCATATCGGCCTAGGCCTCCCAAGTAGCACCCTCAACTAGCTGATTCCTCCAAAGAACTTTTACGGAAGCGACTTCTTTATTTCTCAACTTCTTGACTTGCCGGTCTAAAATCTCAATCGGAACTTCCTCAAATGAAAGATTCTCCTTAACCTCCAAGCCTTCTAAGGAAATTATAGATATCGGATCTCCAACACAGTTTTTCAACAATGAAACATGGAAAACTGGGTGTATCAATGCCAATTCATTAGGTAATGCAAGTTCATAAGCAACCTTGCCAACTCGCCTCAAAATCTGGTATGGGCCCACATATCGGGGACTAAGCTTCCCTTTCTCCTAAATCTCATTACACCCTTCATGGGTGAAATTTTCAAGTAGACCCAATCATGAACATCAAACTCAAGATCTTTTCTTCTAACACCGGCATGGGACTTTTGCCGACTTTGAGCCATTTTCAACTTTTCTCTAATAAGTCAAACTTTCTCCATAGCTTCATGTACCAACTCGGGACCTATCAAAGCAACTTCACGCACCTTAAACCAACCTATAGGAGACCTACACCTCCTACCATAAAGGGCCTCAAATGGAGCCATACCAATACTTGAGTGATAGCTATTGTTATATGCAAACTCAATCAAAGGCAAGTGATCATCCCAATTACCCTTGAAGTCAATCACACATGCTCTCAACATATCTTCCAAAGTTTGGATAGTACGCTCTACTTACCCATCGGTTTGTGGATGAAAGGTCGTACTCAGCTTAACACGAGTACCAAGACCCTTTTGGAAAGATTTCCAAAACTGAGAAGTGAATTAGGCAACACGATCTGAGATAATGGATAAGGGCACACCATGCAACCTCACCATTTCCCTTAAATACAACTTAGCATAATCTTCCACCGAATAAGAAACCCAAACGGGAATGAAATGAGCCGATTTCGTCATTCAATCTACGATAACCCAAATCAAATCATGTTGTCATCGGGTGCAAGTCAAATCCACAAAGAAGTCTATTGACACCCAATTTTGACCCTCCACAATGTATATTAATTATCGAGCTTCTTAAATTCCCAAAGATTTGAAACAATTAACTTTGTAAAATTCAAAATATTTTCCAAGTCATTTTAAGTAATTCTGTCATTATATATATATATATTCTATATAATTTTGGATGTATTTATAAATATTTGAAAATCATCTCAAGAAGATTTTAAATTTTTTAAGTGAAATATTTTATTAGTTTAATTTGGCTTAAGTTATAGTTATAATTTCGAGTTAATTAGTTTGTAGGTAAATTAATTATTTTATAATTAAGTTAATTATTTATGTCATTAAGATTAAGAAGCCTATTAATTAATGATATTAATTCATCTTATTTTAATTTTGGGTCATTCCAACCCAACAACAATTTACATCAGCCCATTGTTGCCTCCAATTTCCAGTCAACATTATAGCCCACCAATATAATACCAAATTACCCACCAACAATACACAGCAATGCCATACGTACAACACCAAAATCAATCCAGCAACACCAAATACCCACAACCAACCGACCCAACTCTTAAAGACCCAACATTCCAATTCAATACCCATTTTCAGCAGCCCATAACCCAACATACAATACGTACAATGTTCCAAACAGTAAAAAATAACCCGACCCCACCCTTGTTATGTGTCTTCTTCTTCACTAAACAACAACAAAACCAGCGAGCAAATCATATAAAATCACGACCTCGATCCCAACGACTCTCTCTCCATTATCAATCCATTGAAGATTGTAGAGATTGGTACAATTGACAGCTTTCAACGTTATCTCTGAAAAAGAATGTGATTTTCGGATTTCAAAATCCACCTGTTTCTCCCCTAAAAAATCAGCTCTATTCTTCATCTATTTAAGATCGTTTTCGCTATGTGTTTAAGGGGGAAGAGACATGAAAATAGAGGGAAAACACAGTGATATAGGTTCATAAGAACAATTTTGATTTCTATAGTCGCTAAGTTAAAAATTTCAAATCTCAAGCTCTCATCTTAAACTCTTTGTTCTCTATCATCGGAAACGATGTGAATGGAATACGGGATATACTAAATCATAGGGTACATGCGTTCGGTAGAGAACTCGTAGAATAATTATGACTAGGCTAAACTTTAAGGGGGATAAGTTCTATCTCGAGCAACATACCCCGTTCCAAATGTGTTCCTCTCGGACACCCACTTGCCGCCTAAAGACCAGCTTACGACTTAACCCACTCACTCTCTCGAGCTGAGTGTGTGGAAATGAGACTAGGATTCACTCTCTCGAGTTGAACCTCATGTCGACCCACTCCTACTGGCCATCAATTTAGTAGTTTTAGTTTTATGACCTCTCTCTCAAGCAAGCCAAAAACACATAAATAAACTTGTATTTGCAACTACAAATTCATTAAATTTATCTAGAACTACTAAACGAAATCACCATTAAACTACGATTAAACTATCAGCAAGAAAGACCCAATAATTATCTTAACCCTTATTCACAAAATCACACCCCAAAAATTGGGGTTTTAGCTACGCACATAAAAGAGATAAATACGTATACCAATATCAGTTTCCATCAATAGGTATGCAAGATTAATTCTTAAAACAAGCCAAAAGTGAAGAATCCAAGAAACCCAAGTCTAATTTCTTTAAGATGAAACCCTTGAAAGCTCCAAGTTCTTTAAAACCCTCTCCAAAACTTAGAGAGAATATCACCAAAACTCTGTCTAAAACTTAATAATCTAAAAAATGGGTAAAACAAGGTAAAATTCGCTACTAAGAATAAAAACTAAACTAGTATTTATAGTTTTCAAAAAATGTACTCTTAAGGATCTTTCGGCGAATTTAGTAGGATCGCTGATTCATTCGGCGATCCGCCCTTTGGTCATCCAGGGACTGAAAAATTGGTAACACCTCGTAAGGAAGTACAGAGTGCAGCGGTCTACCCAATAGAGCATTAATATGCTCACTGTGACACTCCACTTCCTTGCCTCTTACTATGACCGACTTCACCGGTCGAAACTCTCTTGACTTCTTCTTGTTCTTAGGCACCAACTCCTCATAAGTAGTGTACAACTCTTTTACCTAGGAGGGAATGTAAGGGTCTCGGGGCCGTGTAAACTGCTCGAATCCATGGTATCGGAGAGTTTCAAGCACATCAAGATGCTTGCCTTCCAAAATCTCCACAGACAGTAACTTCTCCTCTATGATGGTTCGTAAACCATCACCTTTCAATCTGTTTAACAGCCTCGGTGGAGGAACTATAGGGAGTGCAGGGGTAACTAGAGATGCCTGAGCTGACACTGAGTCTGTAGTCGGAGGAGTGGCAGTTGAGGGACTACTGGTGGCTGTTGACTGCGATCTCGCCCGGGGCACATCCTTTCAGTTAATCAGAGGTTCTTCATCCTCTGGTTCAGTGAAATCTTGCTCAATAGCTGATCCTTTTCTAGCTATATGTTTCTTCCTCTTGCCTTTTTCTCCTGGTTGGAGGTCATCCCCTCTCCTATTTGGAGGGTTTGATCCTCATTTATTTATTGAAATACCCTTTGCCTTTTTCTGGGGTGGTTTGATTCGGTTTGTACGTACCATATATGCAAAAGAACTAGGAGAAAGTCAAATAAAAGCAATAAAAATTTCACTGCAAACAGACTAGCCGATCCAGTCGGTGAGTCACCGAACCTCTTTGGCGAGCTAAGTCGAGCTCACCGATGCGGTTGGCTAAACAATTAAGGCAAGTCGGTGATAGGAAGGCCTTTTAGAAAATCACCGAATACTTTCGGTGAACATATGCTTATCCGCCGAAAGTCACACTGCGCAAGGGTTTCAGGGGTATAATAGAAGTGCGATCAAGGGTGCTTTCGGCGATTCACCGAGTGCCTTCGGCGAGCTCAGGCCTCTCGCCGAAAGTTACAGACTCAAACCATATATTTGATGGGACATTAAAAAGTGAGATGAAGGAAATAGGCAAACCACCAAGTTGTTCGGTGAGCTCGACTCAGCTCACCGAATGACCCAACGTGCCTATTTTCAATCCACATTCTTGAATTTAACCCCGCAATCCCCAAAAATAAAATCAAAGCATGCACTAATGAAATTCAAACGAGACCCATACTACCCATCACCCCAGGATACTCATATTTCTCCCAGATTTTCCACATTTGGCCATTAGATGATATTTGTCTTAAGAGCGGTGTCACCCGCTCTATCATTGAGTAAGTTTTCGACATTTAGCACAAACCTGGGCTACTCAGTCTTCACCCAATCAATCTAACAACACACAATCAAGACTCAACTCATTAAAAAAGCACAAAGATTATAGGCATTTGACAGTAAAACCATACGAGCAAGATTTTTCATATTAAAATAGGCAATAAAGGATTCTAATCCTACCAGAGAGGACCAACAGACATCAATACGATACTATTATTCCAAAATAGTTCAAAATTTTAAACACTAAATTCGGGGTTTAGAAACCAACCTTAGATGCCGATTAAAATGCTATAGAAAAGCTAAGCGGCAAAGTATTCCAACTCCAAGCACAAATCAATAAACTAAAATGCTAGTAAAGTGGTAAAATAAAGAAAATACTACCTTAGTGTGAATTTAGGAGGTTTAAGAGCGAGGGAAACTGAACAATTTAAAATTTTAAGTTTCTTGGCCATTATAAACCATCCAGTTAGCACCTTTTCAGCGACGTTAGTCGCACTGGCTGATTTACTCGGCGATTCGCCGAGAGATCACCTGCCCCACTGATTGCTAAAGTTCTTTCAGTTTCTTGGGGGTCAAGATGACGGTCTATATCGAGGTCGCCGACCTGGTCGGTGACACGCCGAACTGCTTCGTAAGTCCGCCGAGTTTTACAGGCTCTGAATTAACCTTGAATTGAGCCAAATGGCAGGTCAAGTTGGACACGCCGACCTCTTCAGCGATTTGCTGACTGCCCATTTTACTTGCCAATCTATATTTTCCTAACACTTTCAGCTTCTAAACTTGTGCCCCTAACACACTATTATTTATAAACACAAAATAAAGAATTTAAAACCTTGGGTTGCCTCCCAAAAAGCACCTTATTTAATGTCGTGGCTCGACGCGAGCTATCAGTCAAGCTTCATTACTGGGGTTAGACCTAAAGCTACTAGGAAACCCTCTTTGATTTGTCTCAGCCGACTTGTAACCGTTTCCCTCAGCCATGCTCAGGGTGCCTGCATTCAACGACAACTCAAAAGAAAATAAAACTAAAAATAAATTTAGTAAACTACGAATATCAAAAGCAAAATTCATCTTAAACCAAAAACTTTCATGTAACACCACTCCCCGGAAGCGACACCATTTTGATGTTTACGTAATCCAGACACAATTTCTGAGGTAAGTGTCTACGATCGTGCAATAGTATAATAACTCAACCAAGGGTTAGGATCGAGTCCCAAGGGACTGTGCATGAAAATTAGTGGTTCAGTGTGAAAGTCCTAAAGCTAACCGTAGCTAAAGACTTTGGCGAATGAAAACATAACAAATTTAAAAAGGGTGACGCAAGCGTCAAGTATCAAATAGGGGTTTTCTCACAAGTAAGTAAACACAACAAAATTAACAAAGAGATCTAATAAATGATAGGGGGATTCTTGGGATGTGAATGGAATACGGGATAGACTAAATCATTGGGTACATGATTTCGAAAGAGAACTCGTAGAGTAATTATGACTAGGCTAAACTTTAAGGGGGATAAGCTCTCTCTCTCGAAACTTACCCCGTTTCAAATGCGTTCCTCTCGGACACCCACTTACCGCATGAAGACCAGCCTACCCCTTAACCCACTCACTCTCTCGAGCTGAGTGTGTGGGAATGAGACTAGGATTCATTCTCTCGAGCTGAACATCATGTCAACCCACTCCCACCAGCCATCAATTTAGTAGTCTTAGTTTTACGACCTCTCTCTCGAGCAAGCCAAAAACACATAAATAAACTTGTATTTACAACTACAAATTCATTAAATTTATCCATAACTACTAAACGAAATCACAATTAAACTACGATTAAAATATCAATAAGTAAAACCCAACAAATATCTTAACCCATATTCACAAAATCACACCCGAAGAATTGGGGTTTTAGCTACGCATGTAAAAGAGATAAAGACGTATACCAATATCAGTTTCCATCAATGGGTATGCAAGATTAAGTCTTAAAACAGTCCTCAAGTAAAACTCAAATTCAGCAGTTCAAAAAAGATGTCTCAAACAGTGCTACAAAAGACTTGACATGAATGCACACAACAAGAATCAACTACTCATGCAATGATCAATTGTGTACTCAAAATATTCAAGTTGTGGCTCACCATTACCAAAGATGCTCAAGTTCACAATACTCGCTTCTAATGCAAGTTCAATCTCAACAAAGGTACTCAATTGTCCTCACAACAAATATGATTCCCTATTCACACAAAGTTCTTCAATAATTTATAGTTTCAGAATTACATACGAATCTCACACTTACAAAGATGAACATATGCATGACTTCACCCATTGGGTTGCCCTTATTTTCAAATCAACATTCGCTTTAGCTCACTCAAGATCACAAAGGTGTTTTCAAGGCTTGTAATGGGGATGAGTGTAAAGGTATGCTCATTTTGGTCTGAACATCACTTTCTTCCTTTTTTTCAACATTTTAATTATGCTCATAATTCACCCCATTATTAAACTTCCAATGGACTACTTGTAACAACCTTAAAATGAAATAGGAAGAACTAGAGCCTCTCATGTGTTTTCGTTGTGGTTAACTTGTTCTAATGTTGAGTTTTGACTTTTAAAGTCTAGTTTGAAGAGTTTTAAGGTTGAACGTCAAGGGACGACCATGCCGTTTAGGAACTAGTCTTGTGATTTTATGTGTTCTAAGTGGTGTATGGGAGTTCCTAGCCTTGTTTGAAGAGTTTAGTGAGTCAACATCAAGGAACGTGTTAGACTCCATGCTAGACAAGGAGCCAAGCCAAAAGGGGCAAGCCTTAGCCAAAAAGCCAAGGTTGTCCCAAGTTGGCTGCTCACTGCCCCAAAGACGACGGGCACCACCACGACCAGTGGTGACCTAGACGGTCCGTATACTTGGGCGTGAAGATCACTTGGTCTCAAGGGAGGCAAGGAAACTTTACCTAGGTACTGCCCCATCTTCACGAGCTCCACCACGACTCGTGGAGTGCACCACAGATCGTGGGAGCCTCCGTGAAGATTCCTTGGATCCTGGAGGGCTTGACATGGTGGATAGGCCCACTGGACAAGGGACCACGGGCTCCACCACGAGCCGTGGTGCCATTCACGACCCGTCCAAGTGGACGTGGTCCCTGACGGGGCTGCTCAAGTGAAGGGTTTTTAAGTAATTTAGTTTTAAGCCTTTCACCTGTGGGGTGGATTTTAAATGTTTTATATCATTAATATAAATAGTTTTAAGTCTTAAAACCTTCCTTTAACTTATTATTCCCAATTAAAATCCCAAAGTTGCCTCTCTCTATATTTCTCTCTAACTCAAAGAAGAAGAAGAAGTGGGAGCTAGGGTTTTGGATTCAAGGCCTTCTTCATTAATTTTCTTGGGAAATCTTAGCAAAGGTATGGGGATTTTATCTTTGATTCTCCTTTCAATCAAAGAGCCAAATCAAAGTGATTTCAATGTTTTTCTCAAAAACCCTAAAACCCCAAATTTCAATTCTAAGCTTGGGTTATTGCATGAAAGTATTTCAAATGATGATTTACCTTAATATTGATGATTTTAATATAAAAAACTCCATGAACTCTTGCATATCTTGAAATCCTAATTTTGGGTCTAAAGTGGGTCTATTGAATATGAGCTAATAATGTGATATTAATATGTAGATTGTTATGGGCTATTGATTTATGTATTGTTCTATATTGAATTATGAGGAATTTATGGTCAATTGTGTTATATTGGATGTTGGCCTTGAATGGGCAATTGTGACCTAAGGTCTATGATGATGATGAAGTTGTGAATAGATTATTGATTCTAGTATTTCATATATATGTTGTAGATGTTAGAATTGTAAGGTTTGATCCCTTTGAAAGTGGGGAGGTGTTTACTTTAAAAGCATGTTGTGATCATGGCCTTGTATCTCAAGTGTGGTTTGAGCAATGGAGGGAGTAGAGACCCATAGGGGCAGACCCAATAGATTAGGGAGTGTTTAAGATGGCCTTTCTTGATAGGTTTTTCCCCTTAGAGTTGAGGGAGAAAAATTTGGTTGAGTTCATGAACCTACGTCAAGGGAATATTAGTGTGAAAGAATACTCTCTCAAGTTTACCCAACTCTCTAAGTATGCTCCTAACTTGGTAGCAAATTCTAGAGCTAGAATGAATAAGTTTGTGATGGGGGTTTCCGGTTTGGTAGAAGAAGAGTGTCGTACGGACATGCTCCATCATGATATGGATTTCTGTAGGCTTATGATTTATGCTCAACAACTTGAGGAGACGAAGCTTAGAAAGATGAATATAGATATGAAGAGGGCTAGGCCGGAAGAACAAAACCAATCTAGGTCTAAGAAGAGGTTCTATAACCAAGATTCTTCAATGGTCAACAATGATAGGGTGTTTAACCCTAAACCTCAAAGAGGGAATGGAGGTGGTTCTACTTTTGAGAAGCCTAGGTCTGCTACTTGTGGAAAGCAACATTTGGGCAAGTGTCTTGCCGGTACATATGGATGTTTTGGATGTGGGAGTAAGGGTCATAAGATGAGAGATTGCCCTACATTTAAGGCAAAAGGGAAATAGACCAATCAAGTTGCTCATGATGGCCCGAATCCAAATGCTCCTAAGAGGAACCGTTTCTATATGCTTCAAGCTAACAAGGATAAGGGAACAAATGAAGGTAAGCCATTTTTCTTGGTTGTTTGATGATAACCTTAGATGGGTTTACCCCAAGTGGGGGATGATGAGTTGAGTAGTAAGGTTGTTGATATCCTTATCTTTTCCTTTTATTCTAATTCAAGTTTGAAACTAAGAGTTCTTAGTAGCATGTTGCACGTTGGAGTGTTATGTGAATTGAGTTTCTATATTCTCCTTATGATTTGCATATTTTAGTTGAATTCTTGTTTAAATAAATGAGTTTTCATGATTATGCCCCTCATGATTTATATGCATTTATGAAGAATTGTTTAAATTCCTCCATGAGATGCCTAGTTGAGCATGCCTTGATGTGATCTTGATGTTGCATGATTATGCTTTTGAGAGAAATTGTATGGTGAGCCTATAAATGTTGAATGATCATGATATGCTATAGAGAAGGGAGTTCCTCCAAAGAAATGAGAAATGGTAAAGTTTTGTGCATATTGGTGGTAGGTGTTATTCCTACTTCGTTGAATTGCATGAAAGTCTTGTTGTAATGCTTTTTATGTGGAGTTGATGTTTCCTCCTTGATGTGTGCTGTAGTAATGATATTACATGCTTGTTGTGGGCTGCTAGTCCTAGAGTCTTTACTCTATAATGTTTGAAGTGTCATTCGAGGACGAATGTTCCCAAGTGGGGGATAATGTAACAACCCTAAAATGAAATAGGAAGAACTAGAGTTATAAGGTTGAACGTCAAGGGACGACCATGACGTTCGGGAACTAGCCTTGATTGAAGAGTTTAGTGAGTCAACGTCAAGGCACGTGTTACACTCCATGCTATGAGACCTACTCTAGGTTGGTTGAGGGTGCTAGACAAAGAGCCCAGCCAAAAGGGGAAAGCCTTATCCAAAAACCAAGGCTGTCCCAAGTTGGCTGCTCACCGTCCCAAAGACCACTGGCACCACCATGACCAGTGATGCCCTAGACGGTCTGTATACTTGGGCGTGAAGATCACTTGGTCTCAAGGGACGCAAGGCAACTTTGCCTAGGTGCTGCCCCATCTTCACGATCTCCACCACGACTCGTGGAGTGCACCACGGATCATGCGAGCCTCCATGAAGATGCCTTGGGTCCTGGAGGGCTTGATATGGTGGAGAGGCCCACTGGTCAACGGACCACGGATGCCACCACGAGCCGTGGTTCCATTCACGACCCGTCCAAGTGGACGTGGTCCCCGACGGGGCTGCCCAAGTGAAGGGTTTTTAAGTAATTTAGTTTTAAGTCTTTAACATGTGGGGTGGATTTTAAATGTTTTATATCATTAATATAAATAGTTTTAAGTCTTAAAACCTTCCTTTAAATCATTATTCCCAATTAAAATCACAAAGTTCCCTCTCTCTATATTTCTTTCTAACTGAAAGAAGAAGAAGAAGTGGGAGCTAGGGTTTTGGATTCAAGGCCTTGTTCATCAAATTTCTTGGGAAATCTTAGAAAAGGTATGGGGATTTTATCTTTGATTCTCGTTTCAATCAAAGAACCAAATCAAAGTGATTTCAATGTTTTTCTCAAAAACCCTAAAACCCCCAATTTTAATTGTAAGCTTGGGTTCTTGCATGAAAGTATTTCAAATGATGATTTACATTAATATTGATGATTTTAAGATCAAAAACTCCATGAACCCTTGCATATCTTGAAATCCTAATTTTGGATCTAAAGTGGGTCTATTGATTATGAGCTAATAATGTGATATTAATGTGTAGATTGTTATGGGAAATTGATTTATGTATTGTTCTATATTGAATTACGAGGAATTTATGGTCAATTGTGTTATATTGGATGTTGGCCTTGAATGGGCAATTGTGACCTAAGGTCTATGATGATAATGAAGTTGTGAATAGATTATTGATTCTAGTATTTCATATATATGTTGCAGATATTAGAACCGTCAGGTTTGATCTCTTTGAAAGTGGGGAGGTGTTTACTTTATAAGCATGTTGTGATCATTGACTTGTAGGCAAAGTTGGATGATTGTTGTTTTGAGCAATGTTGATTATGTGAAGGTAATGTGATATGATGTGAATTTGTGTATGGTCTAAGAGAATGAAATGTGACCTTGTGTAGAGACTTTATTTGTTATACTTGGTTGTTGTCTTTTTTGAATGACTTATGATGAAGGTCAGGTTAGGATAGACTATGTTTACCTACTCTTGCACCTAGTGAAAAATGAATGAAAGAATGTGAGAATGAATGAAAAGAATGGGAGTTCATGCTAATGAATGAAAGTTGGGTCTATTGTAAGGATAGTCTCATAAACTACTCCTTTAAATGAATGGGGTTCCTAGATGAAAGGCTTTCTCATCGTTGAATCCAACAACTTCCTTAATGAATGAATGTTAGGTTAGGATGAGTACTCCTTCGTGAGTTGAGATGAGAGTACTTAGTAGCAATCCTTATTCATAAAAGGAATGTATGAAATGAATGTCCAAACTCCGTGGGGGAGTAATGTCTAGCACCGAGAGGTTATGAAGATGCGTGGATACTCCTTCATTAGTTGAGATGTGAGTATTTAGTAGCAACCCTTAAGATGGGTGCCCCTTCGTTAGTTGAGATACCGGTACTTAGAAGCAATCCTTCTATCCCTTAATTATGTTCCCACATAGGACTAACTAGTGGTCTCTATCATGTAAAGGCTAAAAGAATGACCCTACCTTACGCAAGTGGGGATCCCTCATCCGGTAAGGGTTACTACCGGGATTCCATGTCAAGCTCCATGGTCTATGTTGGTTAAGGCTCTTCCCCCACATTAATGAATTAATGAACTAGGATATCATAAGGGTGTACTACTTAGGATAGGTGGTGGAATGGGACATCATCTAGACATTGCACATGTAGACATTTAAGGGAGATCTTGGTGTCTATGTAATGATAATGAATGAATGAGTCTTATTGGGCTAATTAATGAAAGTGTTGGTCCTTGAGCATGCTAATGTGAAAGTGAGTCATAATGAATTGAATGTAAGTGCTTATGTTGAATTGAATGTATGTGATGATCTTATGTCATTAATGAATGAAGTTGTCTAAATGCATTAAGTTGAATGAATTATTTGTGTTGAGATGTGAATGGAGCTTGTATTGTGTAGCCTTAAGGATCACTTGGGTGTGGTATGGAGAGGTAGTATGGGCTGCTTCACCATATCTTACTAAGGTGAGTCTTGGGATGACATTTGATGAGTGTTCTAGTTTTATGAAGTGAGTTGATGGCATATGTGCTTATATGTCTTATGTGATTAATTGGTTAAGGTTGAGGTATGCATGGTAAGTGCACTGTAACATCTCGCAAATTGAAATAATTAGGAAGAAACCTAAATTTGGAAATAGTCATTTTTGGGAAGAATTAAAATCTGGAAATTTAGTTAAGTTAGCAAAGGTGAGTTTTTTGGTCAACTTCAAACGACCATAACTCCTAGCTCAAGATGAGTTAGGTGTAGTTCCAGATATGGTTGGAAATCTGTTGTACTTTTCTTTCCAAAGCCTCCAAGTTTTGGCGATTCCGAGTTCGGATGAGTGAGTTATGACCTTTGGAAGTTGGGCTGTTGGAATAAGGAAAGTTCAATTCGGATTTTTAAGGGGTAGTTTGGTCTTTTCCTTACCCTACTTAATTAATTCATTTTTGGTAATAATTTTAGGGGCTAAAACTGACTGGGTTCACTTTACACTTTCGAGAAATAGAGTTAGGGCTTTTGGAGAAAGAACGCAAGAGAAAGGAGAAGAGGAAAAACAAGATTCGCCAAAGGAATTGATCCTACAAGGTATGTGAGTCTCTCATAGCGTTGGGTTCATTCACCCACGCGCCAAGCATGTTTAATTCAGTGAAATTCGTCCTAGAAGAGTTGGGAGATTGATGTTCTTGATAAATATTCTTGAATTCGAATGTTGTTAGCGAATTAGGACGAATTGAAAAGTTTATGAGATCCCTATATTGATTTTAGAGTTTCTTTAAGTTAGTTACTTGAGTATACATGCTGGGCATCGGGGTTTAAAACAAATTTGAGGAAGATAATCGAATTTAGTTGGATTGAAACTGAAAAACGAAGAAGGAAAAAGTCGGACAGCTTACATGAAACAAGTCCGCGAACAAAAATTTGCTCTGCGTCGCAGAGAGGACACGGCCTCCACTGTCTCAAAATTTAATTTCGCGAGTATTTATTTAGGAGCATCTCCGCGTCACGGATTTGTTCCAAGATGGTGATTTTGTAACTTTTCTCAAGTTTAGTTATTCGAAATTATTCCTAAACATCAATAGACCTTTCCTATCACAAATCAAAATCCTTGAATCTATAATTCAATTCAAAGAAAGTTCAGAGTCAATTCAAGTGAAGTTAAGAGTCAAGTAAAGTGAAGTCATCAATGTGTTCAATGGTCTTTTACAAATGCTTTAACTTTGTTTTAAGACTCAAGTTTTCAAGTTAAGCAAAGAGTAAGAGTTGAGTTCATTTCTCAAAGAGCTATTAGGGAACTAAGTATTCCCAAAGAAGTTTATAAAAATGTTTTCACATTTGAGCAAGAAAAGGGAACATTGATTCCAATAGAGCTTTTAAGCTAAGTTTGAGTAATTACCTCAAACCAGAGAAGAAGGTTTTTTAAAAACATATGAGCTACGATTTGGGAGTAGTATTGAGCATCGATATGGGGACGCGAGTTCATATTAACTCAAGCCCATATAAACCATGTTGCCATCATGGGCAGAAAAAGGATTATACTTTTTAGATGATTCCTTAGTGCTTTTTAGCATAGACTAGTGGATCCACTTAGTAGGTCAGGTTCTATACCGATGGAAAGGTATAGGACGGTCCTTGGCAACGTGAGGTAAAACGTTGTACTATCACTTAGGCTCGTAGTGATGGTTGTTAGTTAGAGAAACTCCCACAAAAGTTAGTGTATTTTTATATACATCAGTTATTGTATTTTACATACATTTCAGTGTTATGTTGTATCCTTGTATATACACAGAGTGTACATCATGTTTTTAAACAACCTTTCCTTATATTGCACTTGTTTTAAACTGTTTTATATTGAAATAAGTTCAATTAAGTATTCCTGAGTTGAGAAGAGCCAAGGTAAGTGTTTCCTTCATAATCTCTTTCGAGCCTATGTTTGTTAGCATTCCAACTCGCATACTCATACATTCAATGTACTGATGTCAGTTGGCTTGCATCGTCTTATGATGGAGACACAGGTAACCAGGATCAGCATCCAGCACCTTGTTGATCCAACTTGAGCATTCAGAGTCTGTTGGTGAGCCTCATTGCATTTCAGAGGACTCTTTTATTCACTTTCTAGTTTAGTTCATTAGGATGTTGTGCGGTTTGTCCCAACATCCATCTCAATAGTTTTAGAGGCTTCATAGACAGTTAGTAGTCAGATGTCTTTACATTATCATTTCATATGTTGAGACTTGAGTTGCCATTTTGGCCAAGTTGAATGTTGAATATTAAACATTCTTAATTATTTCACTAAATTTACTTGAGTAAGTTCTTTCGATAATGTAATCATGCTTAGAGTGTTCCGCTGAGTTAAGTAAGACAGGCCAAGGGTTCGGTTGGGGCCAGCAATGGTCTTCGAGTGCCAGTCCCGCCCAGGGTGTAGGCTTGGGGCATTATAAACTTGGTATCAGAGCACAAAGTTCAAGAGTCCTAAGGAGTCTATGAAGTCGTGTCTGTAGATTCCTATTTATCGGTGTGAAGCGTGCCACATCTATAATTAGGAGGCTGCAACATGTAGGAACTATCTCACTTCTTTCACATTCATTTCTTGCGATAAAGTCAATCTCTATGAAAGTTTCTTTCTAATTCTTGCTTGCGCGTGTTTCAGATAATCATGCCTCCACGACGAGCAATTAGAGGTCGTCCTCCTAGATGCAATATTGAGGAACAAAAGTTACCCAATGTACCTGAAGTGCAACCTGAAGGAGAATTCACCAATGCTGAGTTCTGTGAGGCTATTCGGATGTTGAGCCAAGCTGTGACTAACCAGGTCGGGCAGCAAAGAGGACCTCGACAAGAAGAGGCTAACACTTCAAGGATTCGTGAGTTCTTGAGGATGAATCCTCCAAGTTTCACTGGTTCGAGCACTACAGAGGATCCAGAGAACTTCATTGGGGACTTGAAGAAGGTGTTCGATGTGATGCATGTTACTGATACTGTGAGAGTTGAGCTAGCTGCATATCAAATGAAAAATGTTGCTAGGACTTGGTTTGATCAGTGGAAAGGGAGTAAAGCTGATGATGCACCACCTGCGAGTTGGGCATGCTTTGTAGAGGCTTTCTTGGGGTGTTTCTTTCCCCGAGAACTAAAAGAGGCTAAGGTACGTGAGTTCCTCACACTTAAGAAGAATTTTCTAAGTGTTCATGAATATGGGTTGAAGTTCACCCAACTATACCGTTATGCTACGGAGATGGTTAAGGACATGAGGAGTAGAATGAGCTTGTTTGTTGCTGGGTTGGGCCGTCTATCCAACAAGGAGGGCAGGGAAGCGATGTTGATAGATGACATGGACATATCAAGGTTGATGGTTTATGTGCAATAGGTGGAGGAAGAGAAGCTGAGAGACAGGGAAGAATTCAGAAATAAGAAAGCAAAGACAGGGAATGAGTCTGTGCAGCAGAAGGGTAGTGTGAATCGTCCGTCTTTTCAGAAGCAAAAGGGACATGCACCATCATCTGCTAGTGCCCGTGCACCCAAAAACAAAGGTGAGTATAATGGTCAGAATTCGCAGAACTTCAGAGCTAGACCAACACAGTCTCAAGGTAGTGTGGCACAAGGAGGTAATTGAACTCTTGTATGTGGTAGGTGTGGTAGAAACCACTCAGGTATGTTTCGTGATGGCCAGACAGGTTGTTTCAAGTGTGGCCAAGAGGGACACTTCATGAAAGAGTGTCCTAAGAATAAGCAAGGTAGTGGAAATTCGGGCAATAGAGCCCAATCTTCATCAGTTGCTCCACCAGACAGGGCTGCACCTAGAGGAGCTACTTCTGGTACTGGCGGAGGAGAAAACCGCCTCTATGCAATCACTAGTCTCCAAGAGCAGGAGAACTCTCCAGATGTTGTCACTGGTATGATTCGAGTCTTTGACTTTACTGTTTATGCCTTGCTAGATCCAGGAGCGAGTTTATCTTTTGTAACTCCTTATGTTGCTATGAACTTTGATGTTCTTCCTGAGCAACTTAGTGAACCATTCAGTGTCTCTACGCCTATTGGTAAGTCTATTCTAGCAGAAAGAGTCTATCGTGATTGTCCCATTTCCATCAATCACAAGAGCACCATAGCTGATTTAGTTGAGTTAGACATGGTAGATTTCGATGTCATTCTAGGTATGGATTGCCTTCATGCCTATTATACCTCCATAGATTGTAGGACTCGAATAGTAAAGTTTTTAGATTCCTAATGAGCCAGTCATAGAGTGGAGTAGTAGTTCAGCAGTGCCTAAGGGTCATTTCATTTCATACCATAAGGCGAGAAAGTTAGTTTGGAAGGGTTGTAGATATCACCTAGTACGAGTTAATGACTCAAGTGTTGAGGTACCTCCCATTCAGTCAGTTCCTATAGTAAAAGAGTTTCTAGAAGTCTTCCCTGATGATCTACCCGGAGTTCCTCCTGAGAGAGAAATAGACTTCGGTATAGACATCATTCCAGATACTCGTCCTATCTCTATTCCGCCATACAAAATGGCACAAGCAGAGTTCAAAGAGTTCAAAGAGCAGTTAAAGGATTTATTAGATAAGGGCTTCATTCGACCAAGTGTCTCACCTTGGGGCGCTCAGGTCTTGTTTGTGAGAAAGAAGGATGGTTCCCTTAGGATGTGTATAGACTACCGTCAGTTGAACAAGGTTACCATCAAGAATAAGTATCCTCTTCCAAGAATTGATGATCTTTTCGATCAGCTTCAGGGTGCTTCCTGTTTAAGGAAAATTGACCTCAGATCAGGGTATTATCAATTAAGAGTAATTAGGGAACGTGATATTCCAAAGACAACTTTTAGAACCAGATATGGCCATTATGAGTTTTTTGTCATGTCCTTTGGTTTAATCAATGCACCAGCAGCTTTCATGGACCTTATGAATAGAGTCTTCAAACCTTATTGAGATATGTTTGTTATCATTTTCATTGATGACATACTAATCTATTCTAGGAATGAAGAGGATCATGCTAGCCATCTCAGAATAATTCTTCAGACTTTGAAAGATAAGGAGTTGTATGCCAAGTTCTCTAAGTGTGAGTTTTGGCTTGAGTCTGTGGCATTCTTGGGCCACATCGTTTCTGGTGATGGGATTAAAATTGATACTCAGAAAATTGAGGCAGTGCAGAATTGTCCTAGACCCACATCTCCAACTGATATCAGGAGTTTCTTGGGTTTGACTGGTTATTACAGAAGGGTTGTAGAAGGTTTTTCGTCTATTTTGTCTCCATTGACCAAGTTGACTCAGAAAAAGTAAAATTTCAATGGTCTGAAGCTTGTGAGAAAAGCTTTTAGGAATTGCAAAGCAGGTTAACTACTGCCCAAGTCTTGACCTTGCCAGAAGGTACTCAAGGTTTTGTGGTGTATTGTGATGCATCTAGAATTGGGTTGGGTTGTGTCTTAATGCAGAATGGAAAATTTATTGCTTATGCCTCCAGACAGTTGAAAGTTCATGAGAAGAATTATCCAACCCATGATCTAGAGTTGGCTGCTGTAGTTTTCGCTTTGAAGATATGGCGCCATTATTTATATGGTGTTCATGTGGATGTGTTCACTGATCACAAGAGCCTTCAATATGTGTTCACTCAGAAAGAGCTCAATCTCAGATAGAGAAGGTGGTTAGAGTTACTCAAGGACTACGACATGAGTATTCTTTACCACCCAGGTAAGGCTAATGTTGTTGCTGATTCCTTAAGCAGGTTGTCTATGAGTAGCACCGCCCATTTTGAAAAAGGAAAGAGAGAGTTAGCAAAAGATGTGCACAGACTGGCAATCCTAGGTGATCGATTTATGGACTCCACAGAAGGAGGGATAGTGGTGACTAATGGGGATGAATCATCACTAGTGTCAGAAGTTAAGGAAAAACAAGACCAAGATTCCATTTTGTTAGACTTAAAGGCAAATGTTCATAAGAAAAGAGTATTAGCTTTTGAACAAGAGGGAGATGGTGTATTGAAATATAAATGTAGATTGTGTGTACCAATGGTGGATGAACTTCAAGATAGGATCATGGAGGAAGCCCATAGCTCCAGATATTCCATTCATCCAGGTTCCACAAAGATGTATCGCGATTTGAGAGAAGTGTATTGGTGGAATGGAATGAAGAAGGGCATTGCAGAGTTTGTTGCTAAGTGTCCAAATTTCCAGCAAGTAAAAGTCGAGCACCAAAAGCCGAGTGGGTTGGCGCAGATTATAGAACTTACAGAATGGAAGTGGGAGATGATTAATATGGATTTCATCACAGGTTTGCCAAGGTCTCGCTGACAACATGATACTATTTGGGTGATTGTCGACAGAATAACAAAATCAGCCCACTTTTTTCCGGTGAAGACTACCCATTCAACAAAAGATTATGCCAGGTTATATATTCAGGAGGTGGTAAGACTTCATGGAGTCCCAGTCTCCATTATTTCAGTTAGAGGTGCAAAATTTACTGCACAGTTCTGGAAATCTTTTCAGAAGGGCTTGGGTTCAAAGGTGAACTTAAGTACTGCCTTTCATCCTCAGACTTATGGGCAAGCAGAGCGCACTATTCAGACAGTAGAAGATATGTTAAGGGCTTGTGTGATTGATTTCAAAGGAAATTGGGATGATCACCTACCTCTCATTGAGTTTGCTTACAACAACAGTTACCACGCTAGCATCCAAATGGCTCCATATGAAACTCTTTATGGGAGAAGATGCAAATCTCTTATAGGATGGTTTGAAGTTGGTGAAGCAGGGTTGATAGGACTAGAGTTAGTTCACCAAGCTATGGAAAAGGTGAAAATAATTCAAGAGAGATTGAAAACAGCACAGAGTCGTCAGAAATCCTACACTGATGTTAGGAGAAGGGTGTTAGAGTTCGAAGTAGATGATTGGGTATATTTGAAAATTTCACCCAATGAAGGGTCATATGAGGTTTGGTAATAAGGGGAAGCTTAGTCCCCGGTATATTGGACCTTACCGCATAGACAAGAGGATTGGCAATGTAGCTTACGAGTTGGAGCTACCACAGGAATTAACAATGATTCATCCGGTATTTCATATCTCCAGGTTGAAGAAGTGCATGGGTGATCCTTCATTGATCATACCAACTAAAAATATTGGGATCAAGGATAGCCTATCCTATGAGGAGATCCCTGTCCAGATTCTAGATCGTCAACTTCGCAAATTGAGAACAAAAGAGGTAGCATCAGTCAAGGTCCTTTGGAGGAACAAATTTATTGAAGAAGCTACTTGGGAAGCTGAAGAGGATATGAAGAAGAGGTATCCACATCTCTTTGAATATGAATAAGGTGCAGATCAAGGTACTAATTTTCTTCTTAGTGCTCTCTAAATTATGAATGAGCATGTTCTTTGTTTGCATTTGCTTGTTGGGTGTCTGAGTTTGATGTTGCACCCTAAACCTAATAAGAGTAACTTCATTTGAGGATGAATGTTCACAAGGGGGAGATATTGTAACATCTTGCAAATTGAAATAACTAGGAAGAAACTTAAATTTGGAAATAGTCATTTTTGGGAAGAATTAAAATCTGGAAATTTAGTTAAGTTAGCAAAAGTGAGTTTTTGGTCAACTTCAAACGACCATAACTCAAAGATCAGGATGAGTTACGTGTATTTCCAGATATGTTTGGAAATCTCTTGGACTGATCTTTCCAACGCCGCCAAGTTTGGGCGATTCCAAGTTCGGATGAGTGAGTTATACCCTTTGGAAGTTGAACTATTGCAATAAGGAAAGTTCAATTTGGATTTTTAAGGGGTAGTTTGGTCTTTTCCTTACCCAATTTAATTAATTCATTTTTAATAATAATTTTAGGGGTAAAAACTGACTGGGTTCAGTTTACGCTTTTGAGAAATAGAGTTAGGGCTTCTGGAGAAAGAACGCAAGAGAAAGGAGAAGAGGAAAAGCAAGATTCGCCAAAGGAATTGATCCTACAAGGTATGTGAGTCTCTCATAGCGTTGGGTTCATTCACCCACGCACCAAGCATGTTTAATTCAGTGAAATTCGTCCTAGAAGAGTTGGAAAATTTATGTTCTTGATAAATATTCTTGAATTCGAATGTAGTTAGCGAATTAGTACGAATTGAGAAGTTTATGAGATCCTTATATTGAGTATAGGGTTGCTTTGAGTTAGTTTCTTCAGTATACATGTTGGGCATCGGGGTTTAAAACAAATTTGAGGAAGATAATTGAATTTAGGTGGATTGAAGTTGAAAAACGAAGAAGGAAAAAGTCAGACAACTTACATGAAATAAGTCCGCATCGCGGAGAGGACGCGGACTCCCCTGCCTCAAAATTTAATTTCGCGAGTATTTATTTAGGAGCATCTCCGCATCGCGGACTTGTTCCAAGATTGTGATTTCGTAACTTTTCTCAAGTTTAGCTATTCCAAATTATTCCTAAACATCAAGAAAACTTTACTATCACAAATCAAAATCCTTGAATCTATAATTCAATTCAAAGAAAGTTCAGAGTCAATTCAAGTGAAGTTAAGAGTCAAGTAAAGTGAAGTCATAAAAGTGTTCAAGGGTCTTTTACAAATGTTTTTACTTTGTTTTAAGACTCAAGTTTTCAAGTTAAGCAAAGAGTAAGAGTTGAGTTCATTTCTCAAAGTGCTATTAGGGAACTAAGTATTCCCAAAGAAGTTTATAAAAAAAATTTCACATTTGAGCAAGAAAAGGGAACATTGATTCCAATAGAGCTTTTAAGCTAAGTTTGAGTAATTACCTCAAACCAGAGAAGAAGGTGTTTTAAAAACATATGAGCTAAGTATGATTTGGGAGTAGTATTGAGCACTTATATGGGGACGCGAGTTCATATAACGCAAGACCCTATAAACCATGTAGCCATCATAGGCAGAAAAAAGATCATACTTTTTAGATGATTCCTTAGTGCATTTTAGCATAGACTAGTGGATCCACTTAGTAGTTCTGGTTCTATACCGATGGCAAGGTATAGGATGGTCCTTGGCAACGTGAGGTAAAACGTTGTACTATCACTTAGGCTCATAGTGATGGTTTTCGGTTAGAGAAACTCCCACATAAGTTATTGTATTTTTATATACATCAGTTACTGTATTTTACATACATTTCAGTGTTATGTTGTATCCTTTTACATACACAAAGTTGACATCATGTTTTTAAAAAGCTTTTCCTTATATTGCACTTGTTTTAAACTGCTTTATATTGAAATGAATTCAGTTAAGTATTCATGAGTTGAGAAGAGCCAAGGTAAGTGTTTCCTTCATAATCTCTTTCGAGCCTATGTTTGTTAGCATTTCAACTCGCATACTCGTACATTCAATGTACTGATGCCAGTTGGCATGCATCATCTTATAATGCAGACGCAGGTAACCATGATCAGCATCCAGCGCCTCGTTGATCCAGCTTGAGCATTCAGAGTCTGTTGGTGAGCCTCATTGCATTCCGGAGGACTCTTTTATTCATTTTCTAGTTTAGTTCATTAGGATGTTGTGGGGTTTGTCCCAACATCCATCTCAGCAGTTTTAGAGGCTTCATAGACAATTAGTAGTCAGGTGTCTTTATATTATTATTCCATATGTTGAGACTTGAGTTGCCATTTTGTCCAAGTTGAATGTTTACTATTAGACATTCTGAGTTATTTCACTAAAGTTTCTTGAGTAAGTTCTTTCGATATTGTAATCATTCTTATAGTCTTCCGCTGAGTTAAGTAAGTCAGGCCAAGGGTTCACTTGGGGTCAACAATGGTCTTCTAGTGCCAGTCCCGCCCAGGGTGTAGGCTCGGGGCGTGACATGCACTTTGTGTGACCTTAAGGTGGTGCCTTAGTGTGGGTGATGGTATGGGACGTTGCCCATATATTGCACAAAGGTATTGCTTAAGGGTTACTTAAGGTGGAGGTTCAAGGTAATAAGGTCAAGGTAAATGGGTTATGTATGTTTATGAGGTATTGTGAAGAATATGACTTTGTATCGTTGGTTGTGACTTGTAAGGTGCCTATTATGTTGATGTTCATGAAATTTTATCAAAATGGCATGAAAGCATAACATCAAAAAAAATGTCCTTTTTAGCATGTTTTGCATATCCTCATACTTAGTACGTGTGTTGTACTAACCCATTTCTTCTATTTTACTACAAGTGTAGGTTATGTTAACTAGGAGGAGATTGTTCTTTGGAGTTGCTTGGATTGCTTCACTCTTCCAAGTCTTTGGTATGTCCTCAAGATTCGAGGACTATGTTTAGAAGTTTCTTAGTCATTGTAATAGAC
>JAJOOO010006590.1:0-25295 GCA_029582685.1 Solanum piurae | reverse complement strand
ACAATAAAATGAATTTTATTTTTATGAAATAAAATTATTAAAACGAATTTTATTTTGTACAATTATTATTTATTTAATATAACTCACTGTAAACAGTTGTATAAAAAACTATCAACAATAATGCCACAAATAGGGAAAATATATTATATATATTTCTTCTCGTATTCTCGAATATCTTTTTTAAAAATAATCAACGTGTTAATTATCAAATGGAGAACATAAATAAATATATAAATGATATAAAAAAAATTGGATAAATAATATTCACCATTGAAAAAACTGATTAAAATATTACATAAAGAATTAGAAAAATAAAAAGGTGAAAGGAAAGAAATAACAAAAGGAGGGAGTGAGAAGTAAAGGTAGGAGAAAAATACATGGGTCCATTCACTTCACCATTGTTAATTATCAAATATAAAAAAGACAAATATATCGAATGATATAAAAAAAATTTGAATAAATAAAATTAATAAGTAAAAATTGACCTAAAATATTATAGGAAAGAAGAATTAAAGAAGAACTTTTTTAAAAAAGGGGAAAGAAAAGAAATGGACAAGTAAACGGATGTAGAGTAAAATGTATGAAAAAGAGAAATAACAATGTAAAATAAAAGAATAGGACCCACATAATTTTTTATTCATAAAATTAAATAAGATAGGAGAGAGAAACAACAATATTGAATAGAAAATGTGGGACTTACACATTTTTTTATTCAAAAATAATCCCTCACTCACCAAGTCATACTTGGACCTCTCCCACCATAATTTTTTTCCAATTAAACTCCTAAAAACGAATTAGAATAATTAGGTAAGGAAAAGACTAAATTACCCTTCCAAAATCCAGATTAGACTTTCCTTAATCCAACAAGCCCAACTTCCAAAGGGCATAACTTACTCATACAAACTCGGAATCGCACAAACTCGGCGGCGTTGGAAAGATCATTCCAAGAGCTTTCCAACCATATATGGAAGTACACCTAACTCATCCTGAGCTAGGAGTTATGGTAGTTTGAATTTGACCAAAACTCAACTTTTCCTAACTTAAACAAATTTTCCAGATTTTCATTCTTTCCAAAAATGACTATTTCAAATTATAAGCTTCGTCCTAGTTATTTTAAATTGTGAGATGTTACACTATAGTTTGAAGAAATTACTTTTCCCCACGAACACATAACCATATTTAGTGGGTCACGTCCAGAATTTATAAATTTGGTTCCTAATGGTATAAATTCAGAATTTGTATAATTTAGTTCCTAATTGTATAAATTCAGAATTTGTATATGCTTACCTTAATTATTTATATACGATTTGTTTATCGTGTTTGTATATAATTTGTTGATACATTTGGTTTGTATAAGTTCTGAAAAATTCCTAAGTGTATAAATACACAATTTGTATATACTTACCATGTTTGTATATTGGCAGTCGAAATATACAAATGGAAATACCCATAACAAATGAAACTATAGCTATGGAGCGTAATTAGGCAAAAGTAGCTAAGGAGACTTGTTAAGTTTAATCTCTTTATGATTTATGAAACTTTCCCTTTAATTTTTGGGTCTGAATCTGAATCATTTAGATATAGCCCATTGAGTATATTTGTTTCATTTTTGTAAAAGTCTCTTAATGGAATTGAAAAGATTTGAACGAATCAGATATGTAGGAGAGTCTTTAACAACATTCAAACTTATTTAATACGATGTAAAATAATTACATCTCGTCTCTCTTTCTCTTTGCACGACTTTGTTCTCACTGCTACAAACTTTCTTCCTCTCTTTTCTCAATCAAACGCCTTCGCTTTTTTATATTAATAATTTTTTTTGGGGTGTATTGATATTTATCAAAAACTCTTGTTGCAATAACATTTTTGGTTTATTGACCTTTAACAAGGTTTTTGAGTTAAAAAAAATACTAGTCACGATTAAAAACAATAACTATGTATACATATTTGAGGTCTCTTATTAGATTTTGTCTTAGGCCATTAATTTTATTGAGACGCTTTGATCATCAAACCCGCATATTTGAGGTATTTGATTAAAAATTTATTTTAGACCACTAATGTTGTTGAGAATTTGCATGACCAGACCCTCTATGAGAACACGGAAAAGTGTTGGATGAAACAAATGGACCTAGTTGGACATTTATAGATTGAGTAATATGCGTGAAGAACTGCACTTTAACCAATGCAAAGAAGAGAAAATCCTTGAGAGTTTTATATTTTCATTATTTGACACGTTTTATAATGTTTGAACTTTAAAATTTGATCTAACTATTTGGTAGTTAATTATTAAATTATCATATATGATTGAATATAATCAAAATAAGATTTGATTAGTTGAATAATTCTATTTATGAAAAGATGTTTATGTTAAATTCTTAAAAATATTTATGTTACAATAATTTTTATTTGCATATTTATGTAATTTAAATTTTTTAATCAAATGTAAATATTTAAAATATTATTTTTAATCAAAAGGTAATATTTTTGTTGAAATGAAATTTTATAATATTTTATTAATATAATAGTTAAATTCATATGCACATTCAGATATTGAAAACAAACCGTCTTAATCATTTAGTGTTCAGATTTAGAGACGTACATCTTAGTATTCAGATCTAGACATCTAAATCTTAGTGCCCATCTTAATATTCAGATGGTTATTCAAACTTAGACTCTTTAATCTTAATGAAAACAAATGAGACCTAAGTTTAAATTAGAAAGAAATAAAAGGAAAAGATAAAGAAGAGGTGGAGTACAATCTTTATGTATATACTAACAATAAGGTATATATATATACTAAATTCAAGAAATTATTTTTATTGTGGACTAAAATTAAAGGGTTGAATGTTTCTTTCACTCCTAATTTATGATAGAAAATGACATCCAATCTCCATCCCTTATTGTCTTGGGAATATCCTTCTCCTTTACATTATATATTGTGCTCTATTATTATATTTTCCAATTTAACTATTTTGGGTCATGTGGTTGGTGAAATCAAGGTGGATTTAAAATTTGAAGTTTATATAGGCTTATATAGGCTTTTATCATCAAGTTAAATTAAAATAATAACTAGGTTCATCGTTAATATTTTATAGATATGTAATGAAATTTTGAATACATGTATATAATATATATATACACAAAAAGCTACCTATTGCATTCACATGAACCTATGTATTTGCAAGGATCCACCCGTGGTTGGATATTTGGGGATGGGAAATAGAAAATATTGTGGAATATCATTTATAAAACTTTATTTTCTCTACTTTTACTAGAGATTTCTTTTATGATTTTCAAAAAACTATTTCTTAAAAAAAATATCTTGATCAATCAAATTTGAAAAGATTAAGAATTTTTTTTGAAATTAACTTGATCACTTTTAAAAGACAAATAAATATATGATTCAATTTTTTTTATAAGTTATATGAGATCAAGAGATATCAAACGTTAGAAAATTATAATACTATATTTCACCTTTATAATATTGACACTTTAGTCATCAATTACTATAAAATCGAAGATAAGAAGGGAAAAAACAGAACTTTTTTGTGAAAGTTATGTTTAAGGTTTTTGGTCATCTAAGCTCTTTAAGACAACATTTTCCATTGTTGAAAAAAAAAAAAAGAATGGACCATTTTTTAATGTGATAATTAATATTCTTCCATAGATTAGTCATTTTCGTTGAAAAGAAAAAAGTGAAAATATGATATGTCAATTTCTGTTTTTAAATGGTTTAGTGGAATGCCCATCACCACTTGAAATTAGTCCAAAAAAAAAAAGAGCAAGGAGCAATTAAAACGTCAAGAATTTTACCTTTTTTTTTCATCTGGTGTTTGGTACTTTCATTGAAGTTCGACTAATCAAAATCCACATATTATAGAACTCATTTTTTGAAGAAAACACTCTCAACAAAAAAATATTTCACTATCAAAAATTCAAGCTTCAATTCGAGACCTCTAATTAAAGATGGAAGAGTTTTCAACCATCTACCATGACCGTATTGGTCAAGAATCTTCTTCTGCTGAAAGGGATTTCTTAATTAATATTTATTGTTGAAGAATGTAAAATCAAGAGGGTGATATGCACATTACACGTTAGCGGATAGATGTTATAAAGTTCTTCAAATAAATTATAAAATGTTGTGTGCGGTTATATAATATATTTAAAATTCTCGTTATCTAGAAAAGTAAATAAAAAAATACATATAAGGAGGGCTATAATTCAAGAGGTATAGTTCATTTAAACATTCATTTATAACAAGAACAATAAATACATACATTCTAGAATCAGAAATTGAAAGGAAAAAATAAGTGATAGCTTGTATGTACCTTGACGACTCTCACTATATCAACAAAATATGTGTTAATAAGGTATGAACTTACTACAATTTTAATAACTAACATAATGATATACTCTGTCGTATTATTTGGTTTGATTATATCGACTTGATCAACAACGAATCGCCCCCGAAAAGTGAGGAAATGAAATCTCTTGATCACTTATAAATTAAATAGAAGAAAATGATATTTTTCTGATCTCATATGTATAAAGACTTGAGCAAAGCATACTGGACAAATTTAATATAATCTCACAAATGGGGTCTGAGGAGAGTAGAATATATGCAAACCTTACCCCTATCTTGTGATGATGAAGATATTGTTTATGATAGATCATCAACTCAACAAAAAGAGATGAAAAGAAGCAATAATAACAAGTATTAACAACAACAAGATAATAAGATAAATAAAGTAAAAGAAACGCCCCCAAGGCCTAGCTCGAGTGGCAAAAGGTGGAGTATTTGTGGCTTAGGTCGCAGGTTCAAGCCCCACACCATGCAAAATGAAGCCCGATATTTAAGTGGAGAAGAGTAGAGGAGCGGCTTTGTATGCTATACTAATCTTCTATTCTAATTAACTTAATCACTTAAGTTAAACCTAGAAGCAATTTTAATAGTTTATTTTTAAAAAAAACAAACATTTCAAAAATATATTAAAAGTACCAAGTTATAAATTCTTTATTGAAACAAATGTCCTCTTTAGTTTTTTATTTTGGATGTGGAAGCACTGGTAGGGATCAATCAATCACAAAGTAGAAGTTGAAGGGCCTACTTTGCAAATCTTGGCATCTATTTTTTCAAAAATATGTTAAAAGTACCAAGTTGTAAATTCTTTATTGAAACGAATATCCTCTTTAGTTTTTTATTTTGGATGTGGAAGCACTGGTAGGGGTCAATCAATCACAGAGTAGAAGTTGAAGGGCCTACTTTGCAAATCTTGGCATCTATTTTGATGCTATTCAACTTTCTCATCCATAAAGCTATCCATCGAGTTTAGAAGATTGTGATATGTTATTAAAAATAATACTAATACTTTTGATATAGAATGCTCTGCATGCTACTAATCTTCTATTCAAATTAACTTGATCACTTAAGTTAAACCTAGAAGCAATTTTAATAGTTTATTTTTTTTAAAAAAAACATTTCAAAAATATGTTAAAAGTACCAAGTTGTAAATTCTTTCATATAATAGTATAATTTTTTTTTAAAAACGAATATCCTCTTTAGTTTTTTATTTTGGATGTGGAAGCACTGGTAGGGGTCAATCTATCACAGAGTAGAAGTTGAAGGGCCTACTTTACAAATCTTGGCATCTATTTTGATGCTATTCAACTTTCTCATCCATAAAGCATATTCCATAGCATACATTAAACATTAGCAGATGGATGCTATAAATTCGTTCAAAAAATTATAAAATATTTTATGGTCATATAACACACTCTAAATTTTGGTTGTCGGTAAAGAATGAATCAACAAATGCATGCAACGAGGGATATCCCCCCCTAAAAATTATAGTCCGATGCAGTAAAGTTTTCGCTAAACGCATGGTTCGAGGAAAGGCCCGGCCACAAGTTAATCTACATTTGATAATGTAAAATATATTTACATTGTCACACACATTAGTGTATATAACTTAAACTTCAGAAACAATAGTAGCATAAGAACACAAAAATCAACCAAATGATAAACAATCTGTCTGAAACAAAAAAATGTAGATCTTGAATTGAAACCTTCTTATGTTAAAGAAGTGAAGAATCACTACAAGACATTGAACCAAGTTTCTACAATCAATAAACAGCTACACCAATCTTTTTTCCCTTTCTACAACACCTCCCCCCCCCCCTCCCTCACCCACCCACCTCCAAAAAAAAAAAGTTCATGTCAAAAAACCAAGAATTAGTGTGTTAGTTAAGCATTTTATTTTCAAACATGTACAAGTGCCAACCCCAAACTGCCCCTCCCTATCCATGCAGGAAACAGATTCCACTGCAGGAAGCTAAATGTAATTCAACTAATATACTTCCCTTGTGTTATATATAATCTTTACACTTACAATATTTATTATTAACAAAACAAAAAAGGAATCTCCAAAACCCCATCTACTTACTTTATCTTCCTCCAGTTATCCTTTACAACCTTATTAAAGCAAAAGACGCGTCTCGGATTAATGTTTCATCTGTTGTCTAGCTTGTTGTTGGGACCAGTAAGCATGAGCAATGAGGACTCGGTCAAGGAGTTCCTGAGGCACAGGCTCACCTCTCCTTTGTTGAGGAGATATTCGCGCTGTGTGCACCAGTGTTTTCCATTTGTCCTGAAGAAACGTGAACACAAACATCACGCGTTTATTATAACATACAAGGAACACATTTAATTTTCAGATCAAGAATTACACGTTTGATCGAGCCTGCACGACCAAGCCTGAGCATTGGCCGAGCAGAACAAGTTGTGCTGAGCTGATCGTAACCAAGCTCAATCAAACCCGCACTCCTTTTGAAACTAGTTGGACCAGGCCAAGCCCCAAGGTGGCTTGGCTCTTTGTCCAGGCAGCCAAACTTAATCAAGAGGATAACTTATAATTTCATTTTCCTTCCTCCAGAATTCACATTTAAATGTGGAAATGAATAAGGAGCTAATCGAGAAGAAGCTAAAGTGGAAACTACAGGAAAGAGCAACATATTAAGAGTCTAGTGCCCTTGATTCAAGTAGGCAAAGTGACAATTTGAAGGTGAGTTATCGAAATGTAAGAGATTTAGTGCAGTTTGTACCTTTAAATCGACATAAGTTCTGTGTTTGGCGTTATCAAAAGCTCGCATTTTGACATCACGCCACCTGTAAGATAGCAAAGCCAAAAGGAACTTTGAGGTCAGCATTTGCATACAACTATTAAGAAGATACAAATTTAAGCGAGTATGGCTCATTTCGATATACCTTCCAGTTCCAAGCTTCTCAACAGCTTGAACAAGTGCTTCCACTTCGAAAACAGAAAAAGGTCTACGGATTCGACGCTGCACGGTTTCACATCGCTTGGGCTTTCGCATTGGAACTACAGCCAAGGCTTCTGCATCCATTGCAGCAACTGGAACCAATGCTCTTGAATCTGCAGCATTTTTCTCCAGAGAGGCATCAGGAGGGGATGGAGCTGAATCGTGATCGCTTTCAATGAAGTTACTCAAATTTGTTCCTGAATGATCTGGGAAGGCATTACACGTCTCCTGTTGCATGCCATTATGAATAATAGTAGAACCAGGTGAACGCCTGCTAAGAAATATATGGCGCTTATCAAGAATTTTTTTAGAAGGTTTTAGGAAGACCAGAATAAGAACCTGTCACCTTCCACAAAAAGCAACATCAGATAGAGAAAAATGAGGACGAGAGACTAACAGGGTTAAAGAGAGTCGCAATATCTCAAGTGTCCCGAGTTGAAAGCAAATGTAGACTTTAACTACACATAATGACATGCATACATTTGCATGAATTAATTCATCAATAAAACTGAAGCGTCACCAACTCCATTGACCAAGTACAGCTAGTCGAATGCCAAAATTAAGCTAGTGAAACTTAAGACTATACAATAACTAATGCCAAAAAGAGATCGTCGAGCATATGAAATACCTTGTTAGTGGTTGAGGTGTCTCACAAGGAAGTACACGAGAACGACCTTCTGGACCTAGAGATGGGGAAGCTCGAGAGGGGCTAGGCTCCAGGGTAAAACCAAGGGCATCAAGTTTGTCATCATGTGAAATTCCAGCCTGAAATAAGGTCTTGCTGTCATCTCTAACCTTCTTACCCTGAAAAACTACACCAATCCGCAGCCCACCACCAAGTATTGCCGTCACTGCTTCCATTACGGTCCTCTGCAGAGTATATAGAAGCATAAAGAGTGAATTTCTATGTTTGAAATCTGGAAAAGAGAAACAAAGAATTCTGCAGCAGTACTGCTGAAAGAACCTTATTTAGGTGAACAGATTATAGCATTTAGAATTAACACTTTCACATGCCTTTAAAGAACCAACAGTTGCATTTTCCGGAATCTCAACAAAAAGCTCAGGAACTCTGAAAGACTTGATCTTGAGCTTCACTGAGGATAAACATCTTTGTATCATCAGAAACTCTTCAAATGAAAAATTGCCATAAAAGAATCATTGATTAGTCCAAAAGAAGGCCTTCTCACCATGGGAGTCATTAGACCTGAAGGATGCACTAGCTCCTTTGGGGATTGAAGTCCCAGCTGCTGCACGGGCTGTCGGATTCCATATGCAGAGGGGGAATAGGTACCAATTAGAACTGGGAATGCATACACACCAACATGTGCAAGTAATGACTGTGAATAATGTGCTTGTTTTTCACTGTAGGCAGGGTTTCAGAAGAAGACAACAAACCTCCTGAAGATGCTAGACTATAACCGGACGCATCTCTATTCAAGTCTTTTGTTGGAGAACTACATATTCCATCACTACTCCCTCCATCGGAATTGGAGAACGAGTTACAATAATAGAGCTTTCTTTTCTTGAAAGGATAATCTCTCTGAGACCTTTCGCTAGTGTCGACATTTTCCCTTTTCTGGTAGACATGCCTTGTTTCATTATCTGGAGAGATGCTTGCTATGTCAAATCCAGGAAGTTAAAACTGAAGGTCAGAACCAAAATAAACAATAAAAAACACTCACCAACATTGACATGTCCCTCATCATCAGATTGTGGATTTACTTCCCAGTATTTGGATGCCTGTAACTTCCGCAGCCTCCAATCTCCTACACGCGGTGCTGGCCTGAAGGCCTTGTTTCTGGTGCTAGGTTGAGTGCACCCGCAAAAATTTTCGTCATCATCTTTGTTAGCTAACTGTACATCATTCCGGATCACCGGAAAGGACCCAAAAGGATCAGGGTCGGTAGAAAGAGATAACTTTACAGTATTGTCCGAAGCAACAAGCATTGAACGCTTCCTATCCCAAGGATCAGGAAACTCTGAACTGCAAATTGCAGCCCTCTTATTCGTTGTAATCGTTGCATCATTTGACAGGTTGATTTTCACTTGTTTTTTACTTTCAGCGCCTAATGTACAGCTAGAAAAATCTCCACAACCAGATAACTCATGTTCTACCTTGGTAGAACAGTTCCTGTTTTCAGTTTTGCGTTCACCATTTATGAATTGTTCTGCAGAACTCAACTTCTCCGAGCAATCGGAACTTGTAATTACAGATGCTGGTCCAGACAACGTATCTGTCGATTTGCTTAAGCAATGATTTACCACAGGAGCTTCTGACACAATCTGAGAAATGAAGAACCCCCGCTCCTGGCAACCTTCAGTACATGGATTTTCTTTTAAAGGTGTATGTTCATCCTCTTTAACAGTCTCAGCGGTATCTTTCACAACTACAGACCGATCTTTCCCGCTAGAATTTGAAGTGCTTTCTCCTTCCAGGAGTAACTTCCCAGCTACAGTAGTCAACAAGTCAAAAGCACACATTTCATTGCTATCAGATTTCTTCCTAATATTTCCCCTTCCCTAAAAATATTGACAACGAAATAAGATTAGAATGAGTACCTCAAGTCAAAAACATTAAGGCGAAATAACAATCACATATGAAAAGAGAAGTTACCCTAGCTGATCTCGTAGCTCGGGGAATATGAGGCACCTGATAGCCAATGAATCCATAATCTAGCCTCTTATGCAACTCCATATCTCAGAAACCATAGGACGAAACATTCAGAAAACACGAAACGCCAGCGGTCTTTGATCAACTTTACAGTATAAAAACCTCATATCTATACATCCCTCCGGACAAGCAGTGCAAGTACATGAAATAATCTAAAGAAGAAACCTGCCAGATCACAAATCACGAATCAGGACTTTGAGGTAAAAGTATTGGAAATCAAGCACAGCGATGTAAAATATCAGGAAACGAAAAAAGCAACACAACAGAATGCCCACATTTTCATTAATGCTAAGAGACTGGCACTTTGTATTACAGAACTTTAACCCGCAGAAAAGTTATTGTCTTTTTTCAATGGACACTTAAATCATGGTTATAAAAGGGAATAATCTTAAATTTTTTATCATAACTACATTTTCCACAATAGCCAAAAACCTTTAACTTTCCAATCCAAAAGCATACAAAGATAAAGTATGATCTCAATTTCAAATTTAAAAGAAGCTATTCCCTCCAACTAATACTATACAAAAAATGGCAAGATCTTAATCATAAGAAACCACAAGAATCAACAATCACTGAATCAGAACTATAAGAATGACAAGAAAGACTTCCACCAACATCACGACAGAAAAGAACATGTTTTGCGCCAGTATAATTCCAACATGACATGTTTGATGAGAAGGAAAGAAACCTGTTGCTTTTTTCCTCAAAAAAAGGAAAAAAAGAAAGAAGCCATTTCCTCATGAGGGTAAAGTAATTATGCAAATCTTAATGAAATCCATGAATCCCAACTCCCCATAAACCCAAAGATTGGAGGGGAAATTAAGAAAAAAGGACTTAGAAAAATGATATAAAAAGAAAGCAATTAGATCAACCAAACCTAGCAAATTCAAGAATCCACTTGGGAAAGATCAATAGATCTAATCTAAGACACCCTGATTTTCACAGAAGCTTTTTGGGGACCATTTAGAAGAATGGGAAAAGCTTCAATTCTTGAAATGCTTTGTTTTGGTAGCAGAGATGCAGAAAAACCCAAAATGTTTTCCACAATCCAATCAGGTTCTGAACAAAGATTGGAACTTTATGCAAATTATGCACCAGCTAAAAAAAGAAAGAAATGGATCACATCACCTTTAAAGCAACACTTTTTTCTTCAAACCACATTAAACCATACTTAAAGAACTTAAAAAGCAAAACATCAACAGTTTCTTCTACTTTGTCAGGATTTTCTCCCCAATCCAACCAAGTACCAAACAAAAGATATCAACTTAATTCAAATTGTGCATAGAAAGAAGAAAAAAAAATGAATCACATCACCTTAAAGCAACCAAATTTTCCTCAAACTTCACCACAATTTACCCATGAAACACTTAAAACTAATAAATTCAACAATTTCTTCTACTTTCTCAAGATTTTCTCCTCAACCCAACAAGTCTCTGAAACCAAAGATTGGAACTTTATGAAAAAATTTAGAATCAAAGAAGAAACAAATGGATCACCATCACCCATCACATCACCTTAAAGCAACCAAATTTTCATCTCTTTTTTTTCCCTTCAAAAACCATTAAATCCCCACAAAAATTCTCAACAAAGATTGAAACTTTATGCAACCAAACAGGATATTCAACTGTTATAAACAAAAGATTACAACTTTATACACACAAACTACAATAAAGAAACATGTCACATCACCTTAAAACAACCAAACTTCCATCAAAATTCACCCAAAAAAAATAAAAATAATGAAGAATTTCAAGAATCACCCAAATTGTGTATACATACTTAGCAACCAATAATTGTGAAATGCAATTTTTTTATTTTTCACCATGACCCAAAAACCCTGTGAAAACCACCCCCAAACATTGTCTTAAACCCCAGTTCTTTATACACTTGACATCCATGACCGGAACTATCGGTAAAATACCGGTTGATTCACTGGCAATAACAGGTCACTGGTGAAAAAACTACCCAAAGACCGGTTCTTTGCCAATTGGTGGGCCCATATACAATGTGATGTTGCCACGTGGAGGGTCAAACGGATCAGTTGGTTTTGGTTGGTTTATACACTATCAAGTAAAAATGTTGGGTCATAAAATTTTCTTTTCAAAACTTTTTCTTCAAAATTATCCCTTTCATGTACAATCCGACAAAATTGGAAAAAAGAAAAAAAAGAAGTCTTCATTTTTTCGGAAAAATTACAGTTCAATGTTTTTGAGCGATTTAATTAATATAATAATTAATTTTTTGTAGTACATAGTCAATGTGTAGATTATGTTGATGAATACATTTGGACAAAATGTATGTAATGTATTTACTAGAGTCAATAGTCTATATTAGAAACAAGTGTATCTATTTTTTATCTTACTTATTTTAAATTGCACGGAATATATTATTATTGTTACAGTTAAAAATATATGAAATTATTTCTTTATAACCTTGGACTTTAGAAGTTATTTTGTAATGCCCTTATATAAAATTAATTAAAAGCGCTAAATTTATATAGTACTAATAAATAATGAGCATAAAACTAAAAGTATATTTATATATATAAATATATAAAATTAAGGTCGAAATTTACATAGTTAATATTGATGAAATAAAGTAAATATAATAAATGAAATAGTTGGAATGCCATCAAGCTAACCTATGCACATGGGCGGAGACAGAGTATAAATTATGGATTCACATAGATAACATAATATTAATTATGAATTTGGAAGAACTTAATAATGTTTATTTAAAATCATAAATATATTAAATTTTTTTAAGTATACAAATATTTATTTACAAATTTAGTACTCCCTCCGTTCACTATTGTTTGTCAGGTATACTAAAAATAAATGTCCAAAATTAATTGTCAATTTAAACAATCAAGAATTAATTAGTCACTTTTTTCTAATTTTGCTCTTAATAATTACATAACTACTTTAAAAAAGTACTGACCATTTTAAAGTTAGTATACTACTTTAATATGAAAAAGATATTTTTACATTTTTCAAAAAGTACAAAACATTTTAAAGTTACAAGAAAACTTTTAAGAAATGCCTTTAGTTCAATTGAAAAGTTATTTGGGTAGACGATTGGTATTCTTTGTACATATCTGGGTAGACTTTTGATATTCTTTAGTTCACTTTTGATTGCTTTAGTCTTTATGCATTTAATACTCTTAACAAACAATAGTATTGAATGTAAAATTGCACGGTAAAAATACATTTAAGACTAGGTATTCTTTAGTTCAATATGCTATTAATGAAGACCAATTTTCATAATGATTGATAATAAGGTTATATTAGTCAAATTACACCTTATATTAACTTTTTCTTAAGGATTGTGTCATATCTTATCCTGACAAACAATAGTGAACGGAGGGAGTAACTTTAATGAATTGTGAGTTCAATGACAAGTTTATAACTCATTTTATAAGGGCAATCGAGTCATTTGAGCAAACAATTATTTCTATAAAATAATTTCCTACGATAATAGAGAAACTGAGAGATTATAAATAAGTGGTGACGGTTTGGATCATATGCCACGTAGGATTTCAACATAATCTGACGTGGCATCTTTTTAAAAATCTCCACCATTATCTGATTATTATTTATTTTTTATTTGTAAGTATTGCACACACCCTTAAATTCGGGTGAATTATCAGTTTCATCTTTCAATTACTAACGGTCTTAAAAATACTTATTTACTTGATTAACTTAATTTAAATACACCCTCAATCTTGCAACATGAGTGAAATGCACCCTTAAGTTCTCGCTAAGTTTATAAGTGTTTTCAAAACTTCTCTCTATTTTTTATTAAGAGTCACATGTTCTTAAGAGTTTGAGACAATTTGTTATGTCATGTGTCAGATTGATGATGTATCGAGAGTATCTAAGTTTAGCTAATCAAATAGAATGATATTTTTAATGTTGTCAATAGTTCAAAAACGAAATTAATAATTTGCGTCTAGTTTAAAGGTATTTTTAATTACTTTAAAAAAGATATAGCTATAAGTTCAGTGACTAACGGAGAACCGTAGACAAATAACGGCGTTAACCTCGGGAAGTGTGCTTCACCTTACAAAACAAAACGTTAGTAATAAAGTGACGGTTACAACGTCAAATTACATGTCTGTTACTTGTCGTGTAGTAGAATTGTTTTGATTTTGACACGTGGATAAGAAAAAAAGAGAATTTCATAAAATTCTTTTACTGTAGATAAACGTGGGTAAAAGGAGAGGGAAAACTATTTTTTTTTTTATAAATCAAATAAGTTCGGTTTTGCCGTTTTGGATGATTAATTTGGATATTTTGAATTTCCACTTTCGAATTTTTGATCGTTTATGACAAGCCAAAAATATAATAGCCTCAATTCATATATTGATTTGTTCTTCAAAATGTATTACTTTCTACAACTAACGAGTAACCAGGATTAAAACCACTCTAGCTATAATCATGACTCATGTTGTATAATTCCAGATAGAACTTAATATTATAGGAGTAATAAATAAGGTTAAAAGATACTAATCTATTAGATTTTTTAAAATTACCTACTAGCAATATTTTTATTTTTGTTGATCTTTAAATTATAATTTTCTTTAAATTTTTATTGACTTTATTTATCGTTAGATCACAAACAATGTAGTTGGCCAAAATGTTTCTTTGAACCTAAAACACATAAAATGTAGGTTTTGACAAAAACTAACATAAATGGTTCAAAAGTATATGCTAATTAATTAGCCATTATTTGGACATGCACATGCAATGTATTTATTATTTTCCAACCTCCCATTTTTGGTTCTATAATAAGATCAATATGTTTACCGATATTTGCTGGAAAAATTAAGGGTACTTACGACTCTCAATTATTAGAGGGTAAAATGGACGAGTTTAACTGAATTAAGGCGGATTAATTAGGTGAGTTGAGTTAATAAATTGATATATTTTATATATTGATTCATTCGAAAATTACTTAGGCTAAAATGAGTTAAAATGCATATCATAGAGTAATTCATTCAATTTTTACTGAATTTGAACTGTTTTATTTGTTCTTTTATGAACTGAAATGAGCTAAGTTGATAAATAAATGGGTTAATAAATCAATGAGATATTTGTGCTATAAAACATATTTTTTTCCACTCATTTCTATCGAACCAACTATATTGTATGGTCTAATGTAATCAGAGCACAAGGTTTAGAATGATTCTAGGATGATGTCTCATAAGCCACGTCTAGTAGAGTCTTGTTCATAGTGTGAAGCGCGCCACATTTATGAATGAGAGGCTATAAGATGATTAGGAAACTACACTTGTTTCATTACTCTTAAGTCGTGCCGTAGAGTTTAACTCTATAAAAGTTCCTCTCCTAATCCTTCTCTTGTGTCTTCAGGATATGAATACACGAAGGGCTAACGCTAGAAGAATGGAGGGTGACAATGTGAATGGAGAAGCTCCTCAAGATAATCAAGCTCTGGTTGATCTCGTGGTTGAGAATGTGACCCAGACGGAGTTTAGGTCTACTATCCAAATGTTGGCCCAAGCCATGACGGCTAAAGCTCAAGCCGTGACAACTCAAGCCCAAGTCATGACGGCCCAAGCCAATAGAGAAGTTGTAGCTTCGGTGAATCCTAATGTGAATTCGGCTGCTTCAAGGGTTAGGGATTTTTCTAGAATGAACCCTCCCAAATTTCATGGCTCCAAAGAGGTTTATAAAATACTAATATCATGGGGGTGACTTTGGTAGAGAAAGTGGAGTTACCCGCTTACCAATTTAAGAGTGTTGCTCAAGTATGGTATGATCTATGGAAGAGAAATAGGTCGGTAGGAGCGGGTCCCATAGAGTGGGAGGTGTTTAAATAGGCATTCCTTGATAGGTTATTTCCCCGAGAGTTGAGGGAAGCTAAGGTGGAAGAATTCATTAACCTTAAGCAAGGTAGCATAAGTGTTAATGAGCATGCCTTGAAATTTACCCAACTATCCAAGTATGCTCCATCTTTGTTAACAGATTTGAGGGATGGGATGAGTAGGTTTTTGACGGGTGTGTCTAGCTTGGTAGTAAAAGAATGTCGTTTGGCAATGCTTCATGATAATATGGATATCTCACGTCTCATGGTGCATGCCCAACAAATTGAGGAATTAAAGCTTAAGAAAAATAATAGAGAGGTGAAGAGAGCTATGACCGGTGATGGGAACTTCTCTAATGCTAGGTCTGATAAACAAAGGTTTCACAAATGCTTCCCCAAGGGTCAATAAGGATAGGGTGTCTAACCCTAAACCTCAAGGAGGAAATGGAGGCAGTTCTTCCATGATCCTCTCTTGGAATTCATCCACCCTTGGTACACACAATCTACCTTGATACCTCAATACGTCATCTCCCCCTTGTTCAAAAGCTAATACTTTTACTTATGAACATTTGCCTTCAATTCAAGAAAAATAGGATCTTGGTCTTGTTTCTCTTTTACTTCTAACACCAATGATGATTTAGCCCCATTCATCACCACTACTCCTCCTTCTGTGGAATCCATTAGTCGGACTCCCAAGCGTGCAAGTCTGTGCACATCTTTTGCTAACTCTCTTTTATCTTCCTCAAAATGGGCGGTACTACCCATAGACAACCTGCTCAAGTCATCAGCAATAACATTAGCCTTACCTGGGTGATAAAGAATACTCATGTCCTAATCCTTGAGTAATTCTAACCACCTCATTTGTCTGAGATGAAGCTCTTTCTGACTAAACACATACTGAAGACTCTTGTGATTAGTGAATACATCAACATGAACATCATACAAATAATGACGTCATATTTTCGAAGCAAACACTACAGCAGCCAACTCTAGATCATGGGTTGGGTAATTCTTCTCATGAACTTTCAACTATTTGGAGGCATAAGCAATAACCTTGCCATTCTGTATTAACACACAACCCAACCCAACACTAGACGCATCACAATATACCACAAAACATTGAGTACCTTATGGTAAAGTCAACATTGGGGCAGTAGTTAACCTCTTTTTCAATTCCTAAAAGTTTTTCTCACAAGCTTTAGACCATTGAAACTTCAGTGTCTTCTGAGTTAACTTGGTCAAAGGGGATGAAATAGATGAGAACCCATCTATGAACATTCTATAATAGCCAACCAAACCCAAGAAACTCCTAATATCAGTTGGAGATGTGGGTCTAGGCCAATTCTGCACTGCCTCTATTTTCTGAGTATTAACTTTAATTCCCTCTCTAGACACAATGTGGCCTAAGTCATCCAAATCATAATTCCCAAATCAAAATCAACTTCCCCCAAAATCCTCTCTCTAGAACTCCAAGGAAGAAGAAGAAGAAGAAAAAGAAAAAGAAGAAGGAAATCAAGCTAGGAAGAAGAAGAAGAAGGATTTTTCACTCAATTTCTTTGGAGAATCATAACTAAGGTATGGTAGTCCTTCATCCATGGAGTCCCTACAAACTCAATTTCAAAGATAGAGATTTCCCCAAAAAGTTAGGGTTTGACTTCAACCTCATGGATTCCTTTCAAATTCATTTTAATGATTGAATTATGGTTTATTATGGATATATTGATGATTTTATATGGTTTTATGTTGAATTCCCCTATTTTCCAAACTTGGATCTCAAAGTTTGGGTATTGATTGATGCAAGTAGAATATTATAGAATTGGGAATGTAGTGAATTGATTATTTGAATCATGTTATTATCCATGTCTAATGTAGTAATTCTAGATGTGTTGATTGAATATGATCCTGGATCCTTGAAGGGTGAAAGTATGAGAATTATGAATGATTATGAGATTTATGTATGTGTTTTAAGAATACTTTGAGAGTAAAGTGATTATGTTCTTGTTGTGTGTGGTTGAAAGGTTATTCTCATTTACACACCTATGTCTGATTATGATAATGATGTTGTGATTATTGAAGGGCTATTCTCATGAACACATAATGAACATGATGTGAAAGGTTTTCTCACATAATGATGATTCTAGGTTGAAAGGTTTTCTCACCTAATTGAATTTAATGTTTAATAAAGACACAGACGGTGAAAGGTTATTCTCACGCATGATTTAAGAGCTATCCTAATGAACTCTTTTGGATTGATTGTCTAGTACATCCTTCCATAAGACATGAAGCAAGTTATGACTTAGTAAAGTATTCCATGGGAATTATGTTTAGCACCAAGTGGATATTGATATGAGATGGAAGCCCTCACGTGAGATGAGCCTAGGTTTCTAGGAGCAATCTCTTGAGATGGATGCCCTCACGAGAGTTGAGGTCGGGTATCTAGTAACAATCTTCTTGTCTCATGACTATGTGCCCTCGTAGGTGATTTAGCTATTGGTTCCACCTAATGCTAAGTTAATGGTTCTACCTTAGGCAAGGAGAGCAACCCTACCTTAGGCAAGGAGAGCAACCCTTTTCGGTGTGGGTAACACCAGATTCCATGTTAAGCTCACATGGTCTATGTCGGTTAAGGCTAATTTCCACAAGGTCAAGTCTAGTATGAACTATGACTACTTAAGAAGCTTTACTTAGTGTGGGTAAGAGTATGGGATCTTATTCATGCATTGCACAAGTAGGCTTGGAGGGTAGTTATGGTGTGTTCCTCTTATGTTATGATAATGTAGGTAATGAATATGCTTATGACTATATGGAAAGTGCATTTGATGGGAAGACTACTTGTAATGATGTATGTTTAACTTGGATTGTTGCCATGAGTTGTTTTCCTTGATATGATTGACTAAAGGTTAATGTTCCCTTGTCTATGAGAAGTAAGCTAAGAATGAGATCAAAAGATGATAAACATGAATGAGGACCTAAAGTGACTTGCTTAGCATGGGTGGGATTATGGGATCTTATCTATGCATGGCACAAGCTTGCCTTGAGGTGGTTCATGAAATGTTTCTCTTATGTTATGTTGAACTAGATTTCATTGATTATGCCTATGATGATATCTCTTATGCTCACTAGTTATGATTGTTGCCTACCATGTTATAGCCAATGTCTTAGTATGATGTCTCTTATGCTTATGACTTGTGTTTTTACACTATCTTCAAAATGATGGTTTAACTTAGCAAAAGTGCATGCATTCAACTAAAATTTTCTTTTTAGCATGTTTTCAAGGTTTTTATGCATGGCTATCATACTTAGTGCATTTTTTACTAACCCATATTTCTCTAAATTTTTCCACAAAGTGTAGGGTCCGGTGTTTGAGGTGATCTTCGTTTGATTCAAGCTTGGATTCGACTATTCTCCTTGCTTGTGGTGAGTCCTCATGATTCGAGGATGGGAGTTTCACTTTGAGTTTCATTTCTTGTAGTTTTCACTTTCGGACTATGTTTGTATGGGCTGTGTCCCTTTTCATTTGAACTATTGTAATAGATGACTATATTGAGACAAGTTTAGACTTCCGCTTGCTTTTATAAAAGACTTCGATTGTGAAGAAAACTTTTAAAATTTCTGCATCATTTTATATTATCTTATGTTATGATATGCTATGGGCTTGTATGAGCTCCCTTTGGGGTCAAGTACGCCATGTTATATCTAGGGTGTACCCCTGGATCATGAAAACTTGAAATACATTCTCACTTAAATAGTGGGAAGCTTCCTAATTTTTTCATATGAAACAATTACATATTTTTTTCTTTTCATACTGATCCAATAAAAAAAATCTATAAGAATAACCACCGAACAGTTTTCGGTGTAAATTTCAATAGAAAAATACTAATATTTTTAAGGTTCTTAAGTTACTAAAGTTGGTTGATTTAAGAATTTTTTTTTAATTCGGTGTTTGGTACACGTATAATTAAGATAATATGTATTTTATCTTTAATTTTTAATAATTAAGATTAGAAAAAAAGGTCTGAAATATATCTGTACTTTGATTAAAATTATTGTTACAATACCGAACTTTGGAAAGGACCTTTTACCCCTCTGCACTATTTAATAGTGTATTTTAAAGGTATATATGTGCCCACGTGGACATCATAAGTATTGTATCATTATAAATAGTAATGTGTCCATGTGGGCACATATATACCTTTAAAATACACTATTAAATAGTGTAGGGGGTTAAAGGTCATCTATAAAGTTTGGTATCGTAATATCAATTTCTGCTAAAGTTGAAGTATTTTTCAGGCTCTTTTCCCTTAAGATTAACTTGTTAGATTTGATGTAAATATATCGGATATGATTAAGTATCAAAATTAGATGAACCAACATAATTGGCAACCAATGAATTAGCGGCTAACTAATTATTGAACCAAACTTGGTTTCTCTTTCTTGTTAGTTCAACAAATCATATTTGCATCATTAATCCACCCCTTTAGTGTTGTGGAATATTTAAAACTTAGTGTCGAAGATGTGATGATTACATAGTTTGTGTTGTGGAATATTCAAAATTTAGTGTCGAAGACATGATGATCACATACTTTAAGAAAATAAAAATTACTTCCATTTTTATATATGTATGTGTTAATTTATTTTCTTACAAACATCAGAGCAAAGTTGGATATAGTTATAGATTCTTTTTTGGTTCCTATTTGGTATTTGGTATTTATATTGGAGCGTAATTAATTCGGATTTACACCGTGTAGGGATCAGTTTGGGAGGAACTACCAAGGATTTTTCATACCCATGGCTCGAATCTGAGACATCTGCCTAAGAAAAAAATAGTTTCATCCACTATACCACATTTTTTGTGGTGATATAGCTATGGACTTAGCAATTCATTCGAACTAGATTGCTTGCATTTGGACTTTGGGTATATCATATTCGCTAAATGAGTATACATTGTCCGATAAAGAGTCGGAATCATGGATCGCTCGTGTAAACTGACTCGACCTATTTAAATGAGATAAGTCTGGAGGAGATTACCTAGGAAAATTAAAGTGATATATTAAAATACACTTTAACTCTATTGGGAGATACTCTAACCGACAATCATCAATATGAGCTACATATTGATACAGTGTCTCCCACGATGTCAGAACTATTCTATAATGTATCGGGGTATAGGACCTCTCAACTAAGTGTATCCACTAAGAAATAAAGATTCATCTAAAAAGTATGATCATTTACCCATGTTGGCAAGACATTATGAGGATTTTGAGTTGTCTGAATTCATCCCCAAATCGGTGCTCAATACTACTCCCAATAATATATATATTCATGTTCAAATGTATAAAACACACTCTTTCTCTGGTTTGAAATAATTGCTTAAACTATCCTCTTAAAAGAGGTAGCTGCTCTGAAATATCTCTAAACTCGTTGCTCATTTAGAAAACAAGTTTTCTCTTTACTCAATGTAAAAATACGTTCTCTAGGTTAAGATAATTACTCAAAAAGGCCTCTTTAAGAGGTAACTGCTCTGTACTCAATCTTTCTGAAAACTCTTTTACTTTTCTCAAAATAATACATTTTTTAAGCAAGTAAAAATGAAACATTTGGGATATACTTAGTTCCCTTATACTCTTACTCAAATCTTGGTTAAAACACTTTCTCAAACTCCTTTTTACTTTCTCAAAAACTCAGTTTAAGACAAAAATGTTGACTTTAAAAGATTCTCAAAATTTATATCTCAAAATAGGGTTCATGCTGAAATATAGACATGAACAACTCAACTCAAGGATATCAACAAAAATATAGAAAAACTCAATACTCAGAATACACCGTTACTACTCATCTCAAGAATACTTAATTAATAGGGTTCATGCTGAAATATAGATATGAACGAATCAACTCAAGAATCTCAATGCATAACATATAACAATTCAATAATTAGGAATATAATTTCAAAAAGAATCAGGAACTCAAGAACTCAGAACTCAACATCAACTCATCTCAAGAATACTCAAATCTAAGGATAGAACCCTAGATTACTATTTTACTGATTTAAAAGTAGATGTAGGACGTGAGGATGAACTAATCAAACACTACGATAGCCCTACATACATGGGAGAACAAGTTCTTAGCGAAATCGACGAAATTCGAAGAACGCTCAAAACCCTAGCTTTTCTCCTCTCGGAACCTTGCTCTAATGACATGAAGTGTTAATGACCATAAAAAAGAACGTATTAACACTTTCTAAGCCCTTAACTAGATGAAAACGTCGTGGCTTAGGCTTAAAATAGGGATTAAAATGACATAGGGGAAAAACCAAAATGACCCCAACTTAAAAAATGACGGAGTGCCTTAAAAGGAAAGCTTTACGGATCATTTAGCGCTACAGTCCGTGAAACACTTCACCGACCGTATTGACATCCTTAAAACTTTGATTGTATGATAGGGCCTTACTAAAACGAGCATAACATTTTGCTCCAAATTTGAAATGAAGAAAACTTGGTGTCTTTGGCAAGAAGACTCGTAGATCTTTAATTTGATAGGTCATGGAACACCTAATTCGTTATGTGCTGAGACAAATGATCATTTGAAGTTGACCCAAGTAAAATCTTATATTGAAACTCAATCGGTAAGAAAGCTTTCAACTCAACTTTGTGCTAGGGAATTTTAGTGACCTTAATTCATATCCAAAATCAATCCCACATTTAAAGAATTGAACTTAACTTAACAGCTGACGGGTGACATGTAAGGACCCCTAAATGGGTCGTACAAGTCACCACGGGCCGTCTAGAGTCCCGTCTAGGTGACTCAAATCCTAGCAGCCTTGGACGGTTGGGCTACCTCCCCTAAACGGGTCATGGATCCCTAAACGAGTTGCTTAGGGTTTCGTGAAGGGTCCATGGTCCATTTTGGGTTCGTGGACTTGCATGTTAGCCCTCTTTAGGTTTTTTTGAAGTCCGAGGTCTTACACGAACGATTCAAATTTTAAGAGTAGAGTTGCGAGGTGTTATAGAATGATTCGGGTCTTAGCTTAGAAATTTTCGGGGTGTTACAGGACTAAAAAGAAAAGGGTTCCACATAAAATGGGAAGGAGGGATATGAATTTTTGAATTTAGCTGAAATTGTGACAATTTTAATGGGAAAAAAAAATAGTATCCGTAAAATTTGATTTATGGAAATAATTTATTTTGACTTTTGACATGAACCATATATTTTCAAATCTACTCGTTTAGACTTCTCATTCCTAAATTAGTCAAGTAAAATAGATTTGAAACGAATGAGATATGAATTTTTGAAGTTATGTTGAAAATTGTGATAGTTTTTAAAAACAACGAAAAAGGGCCTAAAATACTCTTGAACTATTGAAAATGGTACAAAACTACCCTTCATCCACCTATTGGCTCCCAAATACCCCTGACATACACCTATTGGCTCCCAAATACCCATGTCATTCACCTTTGGGTACAATATTGACCACTTTTATAACAGATTGTCATTTAAATAATTTTTTAACTATGTGTCGACAATTTATTGGATACAATTTAATAACTTAAATTAATTTACAAACTCACCCATTATTAATTATATCCGACACAAATTAAATAATTACACTCATCCCAAATTACATTTACCCCACCAATTAAAACAAATACACCCTTCATTCCCAACATTTCACTTCATCTTCCAACCTTCTTCCCCAATATATTCGCCTACAATCTCGAAAAACACGACCTAAATACACACGTGTATCACCATAAAAAAAATCACCAAAACACTAATGATTTTTTATGATGATACATGAGTAAATTTAGGTAATGTTTTTCGAAATTGTAAGCGAATATATTGGGAAAGTAAGGTTGGAAGAGGAAGTAAATGTTGGGAATGAAGGGTGTATTTATTTTAATCGGTGGAGTAAATGTAATTTGGGGCGGGTGTAATTAATTTGGTCTGGTATAATTAACTTGAGTCGAATGCAGTCAATTTGGGTCGAGTATAATTAGTAATGAGTGAGTTTATAAACTAATTTAAGTAATTAAATTGTAACTTCTGGCCGCCACATATTTAAATAAATTATTTAAATGATAATCCACTATAAAAGTGGTCAATATTAGACCCAAAGGTGGATTGAAGGGTATTTGGGAGCCAATAGGTGGATGGAGGATAGTTTTGTACCATTTTCAATAGTTCGAGAGTATTTTAGGCCCTTTTCCGTAAAAACAATAATATTCCATAATTTGGTTCCTAAAAATTATTTATTTAGAATTATAGTTTAAGATATATATTTTTAGGATTAATATACTCGTGATAAGCTTTGTGTGTGTATATTACTCATATTAAAAAGGATTAGAAATGAGTGAGATATGATTTTTTGAAGTTTTATGAACATCGACACCTAATTTTACTCTAGATGTTTGGACTAAAATAATGAAGAAAAAAAAGTTTCTTATGTACAATTTAATCTTTCATAGTAGAATGTTTCAATCGTGTCAAAAAATTCAAAACGAAGAAGAGTAAATGTATAGTTCTAGTTACCTTTTTACTATTATTTTCCTTTTCTATAATTTAAATATAAAAGAAATAAAAATGCTTTAAAACTTGTTGGTATTAAGTTATCTGATCATCTAAAAAAAATATCTACAAAGTCAATGAATATTAGTTAAACTAAAAAAAAAATAAAGATAAAACAAAGTACCTCGGGAGAGTTGGACAAAGAAATGGAAATGGTGCCGTTGGCGTAAGATGGAAAAAATTAAGAAAATAGTCAAATGCTTTCTTAATCTATTACTCCCTCTCCCTCTATTTCAATAAAAATGACATCCTTTCTTTTTGACTTTTTTCCTTTTTTGATAACATTTTAATTTTAGCTTTTCACGTGGCATATTTAAGGCCACAAGATTAAAGGACAATTTAGTATATTTGACATAACTTTAATTTAGGACCACTAGATTCAAAAGTTTTCTTTATTTTCTAAAAATCTGTGTGAAGTCAATCTAGGTCACTCTTTTTTAAACGGAGCGAGCATTAGATTTCCAACTACACAATTCAATTCACATGATTCTATCACCCGACCTAAACTGTTTAAAACTGAAATTATCAACTCCCTAAGTGTTTATGTGGCAAAGTGAATATATTTCTGAAAACTCCATGAATGGAGGTTGATTCTTAGATCAATTTACAGAGAGAATAGAGGAGAAAGAGAAATTGTATTGAATATTATGAACTCTGTTACATTGAATCTGTACCACTATGACTTTTATACTTGTACAATAGTTCACAGATACACAAATATCTAAAATTGTTTTGTAACTAACTATTGCCAGCTCAGCATTCTGTTTAGCTGACTGTACTTATGGTTTAGCTAACTCAACCATTCAGCTTGTTAACTCTATGCACTAGTTAACACTCCCCCTCAAGCTTATGGTTGAAAGGCATTTTTCATTCCAAGCTTGCTCATTAGCAGTCCATGTTGTGCTTGTCCTAGACT
>JAJOOO010006589.1:0-19726 GCA_029582685.1 Solanum piurae | reverse complement strand
TGGCCAAGAATTTCTCTATGTTTTTTCTTGTGGTATATGACAATGTGAATGGTAGTTAAAACTTGGTATTTAAAAGATTACGTGTAGTTAACTTTGGGTGATTCAATAGCTTTATCTCGATGGGAAGGCACTACCAGATTCAGAATTAGTGCTATCAGCCTTGGTTGGGACCTGTATCTGTCATGGAATAATTACATGGAAAGAGAGAGCCATTGGTCAGAATTTATGGAAGAGATAATGTGTTTGCTAAGAGGACTTTTATACTAGTGATGGTTTGAGAGGATGGTAAATGGCCGGTGTGGTTATGATGTTGTGTTAGTAATCAAAGTGTTGACTTCATTGGAATACCATGAGGAGTATGTAGGGTTTGATAAATCGAGTATGTGTGTGATTGTAATGGGACCATACTGGTTGATTGTGTATAGCTAAAAATTATAGGAATGGAGTCAGAGGAATAGAAATATTTGATATGGGCACTATGAAATGAGTATCTTGTGTTATTCGACCTTGATTCTGTAAATTCTTATGTGACAACCTACTTCGTTCTGGACATGGTGTCTATTTCTCAATATAAAAAATTTAGAATAGGTAAAAGAAAGAATTTGATAAAAGATACAAGATTATAAGATACAGTCTCTCTGTCGTTTGGGCTATTTATAATTTTCCATTTAGATTGTCGTTCCTCGGATTTAGGCTTCAGGAGACCACATGGTCTCAACTAGCTTCGTTGACACTAGGCTACACCCTTGAATGCTCAGACACGTATCAAACTCGTACCTAGATCATTAAATGGTAACACTAGTACTCCTTTAGTCCATAATGTGGAACAGGAAGGGTGCAAAATGTTTCATGTTTTAGGAGAGAAGGAGAACATGAAGATGTTCGCCTAACCACTTCGGCGAATGGGTATTTGTATCGCCCATGTTGTCCTTTTCACTCTTGACTTAATTCACACTGCACTCACAACACATGTTTGTAACACCTCGGATTTGAAAAGAAGAAAAAAATCCAGGTTTCACAGATCCGGTGCCAGTACAAATGGAACTACCGATAATCCGTAGGTTGGACCACAGACCATAGGTGGAACTGTGGTCGGCATGTTCAAAAGTTTAGGAAAAAATTTCATGTCCTAGTACTTTTCTACGGTTCACAAGGACGGTCCGTCGTTCAATATACGAGTTGTAGGTAGTTTTTGTAGGTGAGTCCCAGACTTAGTGTAATTTTGAGGGCCAAAAGTGAAACTTCCGGTGGCAATGTACAGACCATAGGTTGACCAACGGACCGTACATGGGTCCCATCATTCGAAGGTCCAGAAACAAATTTTTGAAACCACCGACAAGTTACTAAGACAGTCGATAGTTGGATCTACGGACCGTGGGTCCAGTCGTCGACAGGGTTTGACAATTATTTTTGAAGGGGTTTTGGGTCTTTTCCTGATTGTTTTAATCCAGTACTATGTTTTTTTACCCTGTACCCTAGGCCCTATATAATGATTTTAAATCCCCTACATCACCCAATTCAATTCACTCTCTTAAATTCCCAAAAGTTGATCAAGTTCATCCTCTCAAATATTTCTCTCTCTAAGGAAAAAGAAGTCTAGGGGTTTCAAGATCAATTCTCCAATCCACCATAGCTTTTGGGCTTTGAACTCCAACGTATGATAGTCTTTATCTATGGAGCTCTATCCTCCATAAGGTTCCTAAATTCTCCAATTTCGTAAAGTTAGATTCCCCAATCAAATTAGGGTTTTATTTAATTGTCATGGGTTCCTTTCAATGTTGATCCAATTGATTGTTTTATGTATTCATATGCATGAATTGAAGTAATTGCATGTTTTAAGTTGAATCCCCAATGAACCAATGCATAACCTATTTTTTCTAGACTATGATGCTATGATGTGAGTTTTGAACTATGAAAGATGAATTCATGAAGATATGCATGTGCTTTATGAAATTGATGAAAATATTATTTAAGTGTCTTTGAGAGTAAAGCATAAATGTTGTTGTTGGTGTTGTTGTGAAAGGATTTATCACATAAGGATTCTTAGAGTTGAAAGGTTTTCTCAACTGAACTTTAAATCAAGATTTAGGAGCTATTCTAATGAAACCTAACTTGGATTGGCTAATTTATGTGCCTTTTATGTATGATAAAACAAGCGGTGATTACCCATGTCTCTTAATGATAAGACCAGTAAAGGCTAATGACTTTTTCATGGAATTTATGCTTAGCACTGAGTGGACAAGAGGTGATTACCCATGTCCCATAAACTATGTGCCACCATAGATTTGTCTTAGATAAATATTAGCTAGTGGATCCACTTAAGCTAGAAGTGTATGGTTCTTACCTTGGCAAGTGAGAACATTTCTTTTCGGTGTGGGATAGACACCGGATTCCATGTTATAGCCCACATGGTATATATGTCGGTTAAGGCTACCTCCCACAAAAATGATGAACTGAGGTTACTTCTAGAAGTATCTCACGTGTGTTTAAAGATGATTTTTACTTGCATTGACCAAGATCATGATCATGCCTCTAACCTCTTATCTTATGTTTTAACTTGGTCATTGCATGTCATGAAAAGTCCTTTTAGAATTATTTTGTAACTTTATGCATTGCTATCATACTTGGTACATTCTTTGTACTAACGCATATTCTAGCCTACATTCTTCCAAAATATAGTGTCTGATGCTCCGATTTCACATCCTCGTGGCTAGTGTTCACATTAGTAACTTGTGAAGATTGGTGAGTCCTCATGTTCCGCAGACCAAACCCTTTATTGCGTCTTTACATTTCCGTACTGTATTTGATGTATGGGTTTCATCCCACTCACTCTTGATGTACTAGATGGCTTTGTTACTATGTTAGACTTCTGCTTCGTTTTTGAACAAATGTTTTATGATATAAATTATCTTTTAAAATCTATTATCTTGTATGATGTATGTTAAGTGGCTTGTGTAGGGCCTTTTAAGGTCCTATGCACTATGTCCACCTGAAAAAGGGGCACAACAACAACACCAACAAAAATGTATTCTACTACAAACAAACAAGCTCACAAATAAACTTTACAAATTGAAGTCTTAGTTACCAATCTTTGGCAATTGTGTCATGTTTTATAACATTCAAATTACCCTCAGAAAGAGTTAAAGAGTAAGCAATCGCTAGCAATATAAATACCCAATAAAAGAGTCAGGATCAAATCCCACAGGGAGTGATATAAATGTAAGAATTTAATAAGGAAATTAAAAGTGCAAACCAATTCATTGTAGTAATTAGAACAAGTGGGTGGATGATTCCACCAAATTTAAGATAAGAGTTTAGGGATCAATTAAAACAATTCAACTAAAAACAAAGATTTAAACAATTAAGAGACGATCTAGGGGTGTGTGAGTTGGTTTCACCATCAAATAGGAGTACAAGTGCTTGCTCAATAATGTTAAACAAACATGGACACGTTGGGTAATCTTTAATGACACGATTCTTCTTTTTATCTCAAAGCATCATATTATAGAATTACCTTTCGTTCTCATCTATGTAAAATACAAATCAACCTGATATCTTACTAAAATCTCTCTTTCGAGCAGATCTGACAATTAGAATTGAACTACAATTTCTCTTTCGAGCAAACTACAATAATCAACAAAATGAAAATGAAATTTGATAAAACTTTAGGAACAAAGAAACACATCTTGTCATCCAAGATAAAAAGAAAATGAGAGAAAGAATTGATCGACAACGATTGTCATTATTTTATTATTATAGTCATAATTCACTATAGTAAATTGTAATGATCGTCTCACGTAGGAGCACCTATAATGATTTTGTTACTCAAAATAGTCATTCAATTATTAAAAATTACATAATAAATTCATATATTTTTGTCACAGAAGAGTCACTCTTCCATTAGTATGTCACTCTAAATCATTTTGATGAATAATATATAAAGTTTGAGCCTTTACTTTTTTATTTGATATTTATAGCAATACTTGTGGACTTAAATAATCCCAAAATCAAAAAGAAAAAAAAATGTCTCCAACCTCATTAACACTGTTGTAGTACTAACAAAAACATGACTTCTTGTGACAATAAAGAATTATGAATTTAATACCAAAAATTTGCAATAAATTGAGTAATGAATCATTAAAATAGCATTACAACAATAGAACTTGTGTAGTTTGTTCTTGTTACATTACTCTTAAACACAACTACTTCAACACTGATTTTCATAATAAATAATTGCATTAAATTGAAATTATAGCATATTTATGCCTAATCAAACATATGAAAACTTTAATCCAGATCCTTGAAACTTTTTTTCAATGATATGATTGAGTTTATCACTCATCTCTATAGTAAAGTAATTCTTCCAATCTCCAATTTCTCCTCTACGAAAGAACAATTTATATTCCTCTCCAGTTGAAAACTTTCCATTGGTATTCACCTTCAAATTGCTCAAATTCTCAAAGCTACACATTTTTAATATCTCATCCACCACTCCAGAATTTCCTTCCTCTATGGAAAAGGGACATTCCAAGAATTCAGCCAAGCGTTTAAGCTCAATTTTTGGTTTCTTTGTAATTTCTTCGTACATTAAGAAAATTACTTTTTTAGGGTTTTCTATGCTTTGTTTCCAATAATCCAACACGTGATTCCAAAACGGACCATAAAGGCTCGCCCCCTCACAAAAAAGATCAAACATTTCTTCAATAGAATTGGTAACTTTGTGATGAACTATTAAATTGTTTGCAAAATGCCACATAGAAATAAAAGTGTCCCTAGGATTCCTACATAAGTAAACAAGTTTGGTTTTTGAATCCTGAACTGATTTTGGCAATGAAGCAAAGGGTACATGAGTTGCCAAGAGTCTAGGTGAAGTGAAGGTTGAAAAATTAGGGACTCGCCCATCAATATAGAGTGTATGCTCCAAGAATGGAACAAGAACATGAGGGTTCTTGACAAGTAAAGGGTGATTAGGTTCAAAAATAGGATGTTTCACTCGATTCACCAGAGCGAATAGAAGTGATTTTAACCAAGTAGTTCCTGATTTTGGAGTTGTAACAAGAATGATATCACTATCTTGAGCTTGAAATTGTTGTTGAAAGGAAATCACACCTTGAAGAAATTTTGGTGGTGTCCAAAAACCTTGATAATTATAGACATATGATCCAACCCATCCCTTTTCTTTTGGTAGGATAGAGAGCAATTTCTTACACTCTTCACTTAGGTTATCCTCTTGTAAATATTTGGGAGGAGAAGTTGTCATGATTTTTAGGATTGAGTTTCTTCTTCAATTTTGGGCTTTTATAACAGATACACATGAATAATACACTTACTATTCATGTGAATGCTTAGTCATACACTTCATGTGAGCTCACCACTTCACATTTTTCATGCCTTTCTATTAGTAATAATTACTCTGATTCACTTATTTTATTTATCTAGAGAGTGTTATTAGCTTGAGTGTGTTAGAATAGTTAGCGAGACAGTAAAACTCTTATTAATTTCAAGATGATCTGTTGGGGGTTCATTGTATTACTATTCTTTAATTTATAACCAAGAAAATCTAATTCAAACAACAATAAAAAATAATTCAACTTAACTGTATACTTCCTCGATTACTTTGAATTATCCCTGATAAACTTTGCCCTCTTTTAAGAAAAATATAAACGACGTGAATATTTACTATAATATCCATTTTAATTTATATATAATTTTAATAGACTTAAAAATGATTTGGAAAAATGAATAGTTAATGTTAAGGATAAAAAAATTTTAAAAAATTGTCTTTCTCTTTTATGCTAAAGTAAACAAATAAAAGTTAAAAATTATTTTTATATGATGAAAAATAAAAGTGAACGAAATGAGTACATAATACTCAATTTATTGAGTTTAGTAAATCCCTTCATGTGTATATAAAGCTTCATATTTTCTACCATTCTCTATGAAAACATAGATAAGTATATAAAGAGTGTTGTGCTTTTTTTTTACGAAATAATTTTTTACTTTATTTGAAAAACGAAAGAAAGAATTGAGAAATGAATGTGACTATAATCACTAACGATAATCAGAGGCAGACTCAAAATTTGAGCGCAACGGGATGTCACTATCTTTAGTACGCCAATTACTAGAGACAATGTTTGGCGTAAAACTCTAAAAAACTAAATAATAATGATAGCAAAGTACAAACTTCTAAATGATCGAATATAATTGATTTGGTATACTATATATAGTATAACAAAAGTACATCATCTATTTATAGTTGAACTCGATACTTTTTATATTTTGCAAACAATCAATATTAATTAGGGGAATCACACTGTTGACCCCTCCCATCAATAAAAATAAAGAATATGTAACAAGGGAATCATACCCCATATTTATTAGTGGAAAAAAATATGTTGTCTTGAACTCAATCATAAATATTGTTGATGAAGCTACTAATTTAACGATTTATGAGAATGAAAGAGTAGAAGAGCCAGTGCACCACCTCTCATTTTTTTTTATTATCGTCATAATTACTATTGTAATTATCATAACGTGTAGAAACATCTAAAATGAGTTTGTTATTCAAAAGATCTTTTAATTCTACTAATAAAGTCTTTAATTTTGCTGGTACTTTATAATACAACAATTTTCAAGAACTATCATTACAAGCAAGAAGAATCATAAATGTAGATAAAGCACAAATGTTTAATCATTACAAGCAAGAAGAATCATAAATGCAGATAAAGCACAAATATCCATAGTGTCCCTCCGGTAGTTTTTCAAAATATTATTTTCATACACTCTACCAAACGATCCCTAAGGGTATTTGGGTCTTTTCCTATGCATTTAATACCTAAACTATGTCGTTTTGACCCTATTCCTAAGCCCTATAACTACCTTTCAAGTCCCAAAACTACCCACTCAAAATTAATTCTCCTAAATCCCTAATCCCAACCAAGTTCATCCTACCCAATTTTCTCTCAAGCTCAAGAAAGAAAAAGCTAGAGTTTCACATCAGGTCTCCTTTTTCACTATTGTTTTTGGACGGAACCTCCTTAATTTCCATAAGGTCTAACAATGGAACATAATTTGAAAATGCAAGATTCTTTGAATTCTTTTCAACAAGTGGTATAGACCACAATTTCTCTGCTCCTAGAACACCTTAGAAAAATGGAGTAGTTGAAAGAAAAAATAGGATCTAAGCTGGTCACGTAGTAAATTTTGGGAAATTATAAATAGTCCAAAGGAGAAAAAAAGAGATTTTTGAGTAGTGAATTTTTCAGAGCCTTTAGAGAGAATATTTTGAGAGATTTTGTGTATGAGATATTTCCCCAGTGAAGAACATCTTTAATTCTGGAGTTATCAATTTTACTTTTGCGATTAACAATTGAAAGTTGAAATCAAAGTGAGTATTGATTATAATTGCTTAATTTCATCACATCCATGACTACTATCATGATAGGTATAATTATTTTAGTTTTTGTGATGGGTGGCTAAAACCCCAAGTCTAGGGGTGCAAATATGGGGTTGGGTGTTTATTTAATGTAGTGGGTATTATGTTTTGCTCTATTTTACTGTTGCACATTCATGGATTTAGACCAATTAGAATGAGGTTAACTTATGGATTAAGGCTGCAATGAAGTTGGTGGTTAGAGAGGAGTTAAGGGACGCCAAGAGGACCGGTTCTTCTAGTTAGCTTTTAGGCGTCTCATCTAAAGGCATAGTTTCACATAGGGGTGGTAGCTCTTTCCAGCATCACGTGCATGTTTATGCATCCATGTCAGCAACTGAGAGTGGGAAGATGTCCCGAGGGTCCTATGGTTTTGGCGATTGGGCTATAGTAGTTCATCTGGTCTGTCAGCTGAGGTGGCCATAGTAGCTCATTTGGTTCATTACAACAGCCATCCACACCAAGGTCTTGTTTTAGATATGGAGATCCAGGTCATATGATTCAGTATTGTCCTTTACAAACTCACTAAGGACCTAGTGTACTTACTCAGTTGCTCTAGCTAGAGATTCAACGTCTTCATCAAAGGGGTTAAGGTAGAGGATAGTTCGATAGAGGTAGAAGAGCTTTTGGTAGGGGTGCTACTGTAACACCTCGAATTCAAAAAGACAAAATTTTTAGTTTTTCCAAAAACTATGGTGCCAATACAGACGGATCCACCAACGGTCCATAGGTCAGACCACGGATCGTAGGTAGGCCGGTGGTTGGCCAGTCCAAGTTTTCCAAAAATGTCAAGTTTTGAATTTTTTCATACGGTTCACCAGGGTGGTTCATCATTCAATGTATGAGCCATAGATAGGTCTCATAGGTGAGTCCCAGACTTGGTGAGATTTTAAGATAAAAATATGGGACCTACTATGGGATGTACGGTCCATAAGTGGGCCCACAGACAGTACATGGGTCCCTCGATGGGGGTCCAAAATTTATGGTCTCTGATCCAACCCACAGCCGACCAGAACGGTCCATGGTGTGACCAACGAACCGTAGGTATGTCCGTTGGTGAGGTCGACAATTATTTTAAGAAGGGGCTTTTGGGTCTTTTTCTAATTATTCCAACCTAATACTACGTCATTTTACCATTTACCCACATCCTTATATAATGATTTTTAACCCCCAAAACACCAAATTTAATTCATTCTCCAAAATTCCCCAAGAGTTGAACTAGTCATCCTCTCAAATATTTCTCTCTTTAAGGAAGAAGAAGAAAGCTAGGGTTTCAAGATCAAGTCTCCTAGTCCTCGATTAATTTCAAGTTTTTGGCATTAAGGTATGATAATTTTCACCTATAGAGCTCTTTCCTCCACAGGGTTCCTAAATTCTCTAATTTGCAAGTTATAAATCTCCAATTTAAGTTAGGGTCTTCTTTGTCACGACCCAGAGGTACCCTCTAGATGTAACGTGGCGTATAGAACCTCGAAGGACTCCATACAAGCCACTTAGCTCTCATAACATAAGAAATAGAATAATTAGAGTAAAACAGTAGTCCAAGTCCAAAACATTTTATAAAGGCAAAAGAGAAGTCTAGTACACTTGTCTCATCATAGCCATCTAATACAATAGAATGAAATTGGACCTAGCCCATACATCATGTCTAAAAGAGAAATACATGAAAGAAACTAAAAATAATGAAAGTTCGTCCTTGAAGCATGAGAACTCACCAAAGCTCAGAAATCTCGAACTCAACCACTAGCTTGAAATTGATGACCCTGACTGTCAGACCCTACATTTGGGGAAATGTAGGCAAGAGTATGTGTTATTACAAACAATGTACCAAGTATGATAGTCGTGCATAAAACATTTAAACTCATGATAAAAGGGACATTTCATTTCATGACATGCAATTGACCAAGCTAAACATGATATAAAAGAGTTAGAAAACATAGTCATAACATCATGGTCAATGCAAGCTAACTTCATCTTAAAATCCTTTGAACTCATATGCGATACTTCGTGAAGTAACCTTAGTTCATTATTACTTGTGGGGAATTAGCCTTAACCAATATAGAGACCGTGTGAGCTATAACATGATCCCCCAATATCTCCCACTTCAATAAAGGTTGTCCTACTTTCCAAAGTAAGGACCATGAACTTCTAACTTAAGTGGATCCACTAGCTAATCAAACTATGATTGAAATGAGTTTTGAACTACGAAAGATGAATTTGTGAAGATATGCAGTTCTTATGAAATTGATGAAAATTATCTAACTTTCTTTGAGAGTAAAAGAATAAATGTTGTTGTTGTTGATTGTTGTGAAAGGATTTCTCACATAATACTCAATACATGAATGTGAAAGGTTTTCTCAGATAAAGTATTCTTAGAGTTGAAAGGCTTTCTCAACTAAACTATGAATAAAGTTTTAAGAGCTATTCTAATGATAAGACAAGAGGCGATTACCCATGTCCCCATAATGATAAGACAAGAGGCGACTACCCATGTCCCTTAAAGATAAGATGAATATGATTGATGACTATTTTGTGGGAATTACGCTTAGTACCGAGTGGACAAGTGGCGATTACCCGTGTCCCATAAACTTTGTGCCATTATAGGTTGTCTTAGATAGACAATAGCTAGTGGATCCACTTAAGCTAGAAGTTATGGTTCTTACCTAGGAAAGTAAGGACACCACTTTTCGGTGTGGGGTAGACACCAGATTCCATGTTATAGCTCACATGGTATCTATGTCAGTTAAGAAAAATTTCCCACAACAATAATTATGAAGTAAGGTTACTTCTAAATGTATCTCACATGTGTTCAAACATGATTTTACTTGCATTAACCGTGATCATGATTATACTTCCAATCTCTTATCTTATGTTATAACTTGGTCTTTGCATGTCATGAAAATTCCTTTTAGCATGATTTGATACTTTTATGCATTGGTATCATACATGGTACATTAATGTACTAACGCATACTCTTGCCTATATTATTCTAAAAATGTAGGGTTTGACGCTCTGATTCCGCATCCCCGTGGCTAGAGATCACTTTGATAGTCTTGAGTAGTGGTGAGTCCTCATGTTCCGAGGACCGTACCTTTTACACTTTTCTTATTTACTTTTCAAATGTTGTATGTGATGTCAAGGTTACATCCCGATCACTCTTTATGGAATAGATGGCTTTCAGACTAGGTAGACTTCTGCTTTGTTTTTGTCAAACTCTTTATGATATAAACTGTCTTTTTAAACTTTTCATTCTATTATCTTATTTATGTATGCTAAGTGGCTTGTGTAAGCCCCTTTTGAGGTCTTATACACCATGTCACATCTAGGGGTACTTTGGGTCATGAAAAAACTTGGTATTCAGAGCACTAGGTCTAGAAAAGTCCTACGATGTCTCATAAGCCATGTCGAGTAGAGTCTTGTTCATAAGCGTGAAGTGTGCCACATTTATGAATCACAAGCTATAAGATGATTAGGAAACTACACTTCTTTCATTACTCTAAGTTGTGCGATAGAGTGTAACTCTATATGTCCTTTCTCCTAATCCCGAGCCGATGCTTTTAAAGAATGGCCCCTCAAAGAGCATACATTAGGAGAAATGCAAATTATAATGTGTAACAAAAAGCTCCGCCTCAAGCTCCTCAAGTTCATGTCAACCCTTTGGCCGAGCAAGTAACTAATGCGGAGTTTAGGGCTGCCTTTCAAGTGTTGGCTCTATCCATGATTTCTCAAGCCAATAGGGAGGGTGTGGTCCCCATGAACCCAAATGTGGGTACGACGGCAACTAGGGTGAGAGACTTCACTAGAATGAATCCCCCGGAGTTTCATGGTTCCAAGGTTGAGAAAGATAATCCAGAGTTCATTGATGAAGTGTATAAAGTGTTGATGATCATGGGAGTGACGTTGGTGGAAAAGGCAGAATTAACCGCTTACCAACTTAAGGGTGTTACTCAAGTTTGGCTCAACCAATGGAAGGAAGGGAGGGCGGTTGATGCGGGTCCTCTCGATTGGGAAAAGTTTAAGGTTGATTTAATTGATAGTTTTTTCCCCTTGAGATGAGGGAGGCAAAGGTATTTGAGTTCATCAACCTTTGTCAAGGAAGCATAAGTTCACACAATTGTCTATGCATGCTCATATTATGATTGTCGATCCTAGGGCAAAGATTAGTAAGTTTGTTTTGGGCGTGACTGATATGGTGGTTAAGGAATGTCGTACCACCATGCTTATTAATGAAATGGACATTTCTCGTCTTATGGTTCATGCTCAACAAATAGAAGAGGAGAAATTTAAAGAGAGATCTAGGGAGGTGAAGAAGGCAAGGAACGGTAATAGTGACTTTTCACATTCAAGATCCGATGGACATGGTCATTCTAAGTTCCAACAAAGGTTTTGCGGTATATGTTCCTCCAATGCTCCTCCTAAGTTCAACAAATATAGGGTGTCCAACCCTAATCTTCAAGGAGGGAACGGTAGTGGATCTTCATTGCCTACTTGTGTTAATTGTGGAAAGAAGCATGAGGGTAGATGTCTAATCGGTTCTAATGCGTGCTTTGGTTGTGGTAAGACGGATCACAAGATAAGGGATTGTCCCTCAGTTGCTAATAATGAAAGAGATATTCGTCGACAGGCTCAACCTAATCCTTCATCTGATTCTAGTGGGAATTAGAAGCAAAACAAATTCTACGGACTTCATACTCGTCTTGAGCAAGGGGATTCTCCATATGTAGTTACCGATATGTTAAAAACCTTTAATCTTGATGTTTATGATTTTCTTGATCTCGGTGCTACCTTGTCTTTTGTGACGCCATATATGGCTAAGATATTTGATATTCTTCCGGATGTGTTGATTGATCCATTTTCTATCTCTACTCCTATAGATGAATTTATTGTGTCTAAGAGACTCTATAAAAATCGTCTCATCTTCATACCCCATAGAGTCATTCATGTTGATCTTATAGAGATTGAAATGTTAGATTTTGATGTCATTCTTGGTAAGGATTGGTTGCATTCTTGTTATGCTTCTGTTGATAGTAGAACCGAGTGGTCAAGTTTCAGTTTCCAAATGAGCCTATCCTAGAGTGGAAAGGAGGAAATTATATGCCTAAGGGTTAGTTTGTTTTTTGTCTTAAAGCTAGAAAGATGATTTCTAAGGGTTCCTTATACCATCTAGTTAGGGTGAGGGATATGGATTCTGAAACCCCTACTCTTGAGTCAATCCCCATCGTAAATGAGTTTCTAAAAGTGTTTCCTGATGATCTACCCAGTTGTTCTCCCAAAAGGGAAATAAACTTCGGTATTGACCTTCTCCCAAATACGCAACCTACCTATATTCCTCCTTACCGAATGGCTCCAGTAGAACTTAAAGAATTAAGAGATAAATTGAAATATTTGTTGGATAAGGGTTTCATCCGACCAAATATCTCTACATGGGGTGCTCCAGTTTTGTTTGTTCGAAAGAAATATGGTTCACTCCTATTTTCTTTCTCTTAAATTAGAAGTTCTTTTTTATAGTAAGATAGTCTAAAATCAAGTAAGAAAAGATTTAAGGACGAAAGTGCTCTACCTACACTCTCTTGTTTCAGGTATTCCACTCGTTCTCAAAATATATAGCTCTAGTAGTCCTTACTTCCTATTACACCCCTTTTCTCTACTGATCATTTTGTATACTATGCTTCTTATCCATCATATTGAACTTGTTTATTCCACTCACTCCCTATAACTCTAAGATAAACTCCTCTTTTTAGAATTCTTAAAGAAACTACTAACTCTAACTATCTAACTTCACTGATCGAGGTCGATCTCACTGGCCCTTTGTTTCACCACGCCCAAGATGGAGGATAAAGAGAGAAGAATAAGGTGAAGGTGGATACAGCTCATCAAGAGCTTCTTTAAGTTTCCAAGACCGTATTTCTTGTTGGTTGGATCTGAAACTGCTCTATAGTTATCTAATCTCCTTTTTTTCCTACCTCTTACGAAGGGAAGTACAGAGGAAGCTACTTCAAAGTTGAAGGGGATCGTCCATACACTATATGTCTGTGATTTTATACATAAAGCAAAAGATTAAAAAAGGCATCGATCTCCTTTTCGCTCCGTGGGGGTCTTCATTCACTCTTCTCTTACTTTCCCTACTGCTAGAAAAAAAGTAGTTGAACAAAAATGATCTTTCTTATGTTAAGGCAACAGATCGGTTGGCTATGGGATGGGGACAGGAGCAGCTGTAGAAGAAGCGATAAGCCCTTCAATCTACTCCTCAAAGAACGAATAGAGAATTGTTTTCTTAATAATTCAAATAAATAGTTCTGCTCACATCAAGGGAAGCTCTTCATTAACTGAGAAGATCATTGTCTCACTTTTGAATCTAGCCTCTCATTTAACTCACTACTTCATCAAATTATCAGTACCTCGTGAGTGTGGCACGCACCTCTACATCTTTTACTATCTATAGTTAGGGAATTGTTACTCATAACTACTAGCTATCCATCTAGCCCACGATAGTGAAGGCTATAAAAAAGATTGAATGAGGTCATTAACATTGAATCATCATAAGGAAGTCAAGTATTTTGTGACTGACTAGTTGATGCTTCTGCCTTTCCACTTACCATGAGTCAAAAAATGTAATGATAGCTAATAGAACTAGAGAGCTAGGGCGAAATACTGGTAGCAACTAAGGAATGATTTCACTTGGGTGTTTGTAGTAGAGTACAACCAATCCTCTAACTACAAGCTACCCTCCTGGCCACCCTCCCATTTTTGTAATTTTACTAAGAGGGACTATGTGCTCAGATGCACCTAAATTCTGATGACATGCGTCCTTTCACCAGTAATGGTTAATTGACTAGTGCCATTATGACATCACCCTCATTATCTCCAGAATAGTTTGGATAAGGACATAACAACCACCTTGGTGTAGTTGAGATATCCAATCCTTCACACGTATCATAGAATTTTCAAATTGGCCCAAATTTGATCAAATTACGATCTTCATTTGTTCTTCTCCAAGATTTACTACACATATGAAATTCCATCAATTGACTGATAGTAACCTCTTCTGACAACGCAGCAATATGATACCAAGAATACCATCACAACCACTGTTCCATCCATTGACATACAACAGTGCGTTCAAGTATCTCTCACTCACCATCAAACACCAACCCTTAAGGGAAGAATTATAACTCCTTAGGTTTTAATTCGTGTCGGACAAAATCTATTATATATTCCTTCAAATAAGAATTGAGGGGTTTCCCCTTTCAAATCCAATATTCTAGAGGTAATAGATGTGACTTACGTGGCTTGAGCAAGCCGTTTTCAATCATTCCCATCGTTTTGACAAGGTAGAATGAATATGAGAACGAACACAAAAGTCTGCACCCCCCAACCTTTGTAAAATTGATATATTAATATCATATTTGGTTGCAAGGGTAAAAAGACCTACGATTCTCGTACAAAACAACAACGCTCTAAAGATATTGGAGAAAGATCAATTTGCATATCTTTCATCCAATACCTTTTAGCAAACTCGATGGTACAATTTTTAGATATAATCAATTTTGATTCTGAAATGGTAACATCGAGCTGATCTCGTAATTGTATGTACTGCTCTGCCACTTTTACGTTGGTGATTAGGATATCATCACCTAGTAAAGTGTAGTCCGTAAAAGGAGTCATATTCCTCGAATATGCTCTTTTTGCTGCCAACCATACGATATAATGGTGTGACAATGCAAATAATAACCAAGATCCGTAGTAACCCAAGGGTTGTCCAGTCAGAAAGTCAACCTCACTCATTCTTGCCTAAATCATGGGAGGTAAGAAAATAAATGTGTTGAGGCCCAACGATTTGTTGACTATTGAAGATGCTAAAGTAATCCCGAATATACCAGACACAAGGGAGTATATAACACTCAATGGCTAATAGTCTGTTACTAATTTTAAGTTAGAGGAAAACGTTTGATGTTTTTTTTTTGCTTTAAATCTCAACAATGGACGCTCTTGGTCAAAAGTTCTATCAGTTGGAATACTGGATAAAACCTTTATTTCCCACTTGTGGACAGGAAACAGTAATTGTTGCTTAATATAGTTGCAAATTGTAAAGTTATGTCTCTTACCACCTCTCTCAATCATCTGAGCTAATTGACCAGTTGCTAATGGAACCCCTGCGTAAGCCCCTAGCAACATACTAGAATAGGGACCCACGGCAGATTCATAATAATTGAACACTTTGTTAGCAAAAATACCAAGTGAAAATAACCCACCTGAAATTGAATGAATTCTTTGAATATTCTAGATAAAAGTTGCAATTTCATGTATCAGGTTCACAAAGATATTATGATCCTAAGCACACTTTACAACATCCTTATCGACTGTATCGTCCACTTTTAAGTCAAAAACTACGGACGAAATTGTCTAATAAGGGAGTACTTTTCCAAGTTAGTTCCCAAGACATTCCTAATACTAGTGGAATGTTTTGGAGGTGCGGTAGATAGATTGGTTGGAGGTATCTAAAAGAGGTTTTAATCTCATCTAGGACTTCCAAAACTATCCCAATATCAGGATAAGGAAAATCCATAGAAGAAAAGGTTGCCTTAGTCACTTTCTTGGAAACCAATATCAACTTAGCTAAACCAAACCAAGATAGGTAAAGTTTAACAAATTTATCACCTCGATTAGACATTGCTCGTAATTGTTTTCGTAATACAGTGGGTATGATCTTGGGAATACCATACATGGTCATGGATACTGGAATAGAAAGTAAATCACCTTTATAGTAATTAACAGCATAGTATTGTTGTAAGGATACTACACATTGCTTTAAATATAAGGCAATATACAAAAATCCAAATTTATGTTTTAAGTATCTGACTTGCTTAACAAAGTAACATCCCGCAAGGGCAATCTCTTTGGACATGGATGCAGTGGCAACTAGAGGAACTCGAAAGAGATGTCCCTTTAATTGCCAGGTATGTATAAACATGACCCACCAGGAAAACTTAGAAGATCTTTCAATCGCACAAAATAATCTTAATAAAGTCATAATAATATGTTTTGTGTGTTTCGATGATCCCACTAAGTCTTTCCACTCTCCCTGTCAAACCAAACAAATCGGTCTTGGAGGGATGGGGGGGATGGGTTCTAACTAGGGGTTCTATTCCTTTAAAAATTATCTTTTCCATTAGTTGAAGCTTCTGGGAAGGATAATCGATATTGATATAGAACTAGCTATTATAACAAGATATTAGTTCTTGACCAATAGTGAAGTAGCCTTTAACAGCTACAACACAATTGACTTTCGAACACAACCCTCCCTAATATCCCCGTCGAGTATAGTCAAGTTGCATATATGTTATGCGTGTATGGGGTTCCAACGAATCCTAAGGGTCCATTCGATGAATTTATTTGTTATTGGTGTCTGATACCTTCACTTTTGTGATATGATCTTCTCTTTCATGAAAATCACATTAGCGAGGTACACTCGCATTCGCGAAAGGTCAGGTGGATTGACCCTTGCTTTTGCGAAGACCTCATCACTTTTGCGACCTTTGCTTTAGCGAAGGCTGGATCGGGAAAGAAATGCTCATTCACTAGGCGAGGTTCACTTTTGCAACCCAAGGATCACGAATACGATGGTCGCATAAGCAAACAAAGGTCCACTTTTGCAAGATTAGAGAGGGTTTTGACTTACAATTTTGGGGTTTCATCCCATCTTTCTCATTTTGAATTTTGGGAAACCCTTGGAGGCCATTTCAAAGAGATTTCATGTGCTAAATCATTTGTGTAAGCCTTTGTGACCTTAAAACTTCAATTCCCTTTTATCATTTATGGATTTTAACTTCAAAACTTGGAATTTTGATTGGCAAATGACAAGGTTTTTCAAGAACTTGAAATCTAAAATAAAATGGTGATTGTGAACTGATTTTAAGTCCTTTTTTGAAATAGTTTTCACCAATGAGTTCCTAATGCCTTTGCTAACATTTTCAAGTAAAGATTTTAGAATTCAAACCTCATTTTCAGAGTTGGGTTTTTGAGTTGAATTGACCCATTTTTCAATGTGTATGTTATGGGTGTTTTTATTCCAAGAATATTATTGTGATTGCTTGATTGAATTAAATTGTGTGACTTTGGACATTTTTTGAAAAAGGGAGGCTCACGTCTTGAATTGAATTTTAATTGAATTAAGGCAAGTGAGCTTCTAAACCTTGTTAAGTCTTGTGAAATCTTGAACTCTCTTTCTTGTATGCGTTAGGGAGTAATGGAAATGAAGTGATGGGCTAAATGTTCAAATTGAATAACCTTAATGATAGAGGCAGGGTTAACTAAAAAGTCAATGTGTTAATAATGGTGTAATGTGAATTGCCTTGAGTGATATTGATTCAGTGATGTGATACTTGATAGTATTGTGTGTATGTGAATTGCTTGAAATTGTCATCTCTTCATTATTGCGTGAACATGTCTATTTGCATTGGTTCTGAAACACTATGAGATGTTATTATGATTGATGTCGAGGTCTTTGTCGGAGAATTCTATTGATGTTGAGGTCATTTTCGAAGAATGTTTTTGATGTCGAGGTCATTGCTGATGAGTGTTATTGATGTTGAGGTCATTGTTGATGAGTATTGTGATGTCGAGCTCATTATCGGCAAGTACTTGGGCTATTAGTATTCCCCATGATTCCCGATTGTTAATTGTGCATGATAATCTTGATACTTGTGTTTGGCATACTTGATTGTTTTGCTCGATGATCTTATTACTTGTAATTGATGACTTGATACTTATGATCCATGAACTTGATACTTGTGATTTGATGATTTGTAACTATTGATCTGAGACTATGGAACCTTGTGAGTTGTTTATTGTAAATTGTTAGGTTAGGTTGATTTATATGTAGGCTGTAGTTTTGGCAGTTCGGTTGAGATTAAAGGAGTTTCTCACTATCTATCTAGTTTTACCTTGTTTTAGTAGTTTACTTGTTGAATACCATGTAGTGTGGTACTCACTCCTTGCTTCTACACTTGTGTAGGTTCCGAGTCCAGATCTGTGTGACCTTTCTCCTTCATCTATTTCTGAGGTATTCTAAGGATACATTGAGAGGTTTTCATCCTCGCGAGCCCTCTTGTTCATTACTTTATGTTTTGTTCTATTCGAGAACCAAAGACATTGAGACTTGTATTATCTTTCAAATTTTGGATTATTATAGTAGTGGTTTGTACACGTGACAATCAAGTTTTGGGGTGTTTTCGAATGACTAAGTTTTCCGTTTTTATGCTATTATTGTCTTACTTTCCGAGTTTCTTTCATGTTTTTGGGTTTGAGGCTGACTTATCTTGGTTAGAATAGACGAACGTCATCACATTCATTTTTGGATCGTGATATAAAAGATAGTGAATGTAAAGGTATTGTATATTTGTAGCAGAGAAGAAGAACACACTAAGAAACAAAACTCTTAAAAAGAAGAATGGAAATATTTTGATATAGATGTGACTTGAATATACATTCTTCATAGTGCATTTTACAGTATGTCAAAATATATGAAAAGTTTTATCAACTGCCGGAAGCTAAAGGAGTAAAACACATCTGTAAAAAAATCTAAAAGACCTAGGCATAAAAGCTGAGAACTGTAATGGGTCAACATTTATATTAATTAATAATTAACATTATATGATTTAATTTATTGTAGGGATAAATTTGTAATCCAACTTTGAGGTTAGGATCTTCCCACTTTTAGTAATATATGATGATATATGATATGATGATATGATGATATGATGATATGATGATATACTAAATATAGTTTAAGTGTACGTGTTATGCACGTTTGTATTACGTTAATTAATAATAAACATGTAAGTTGCGATAGAAGAAAATTGAATGTCATTTTCTTTTCTATTGTAAGTACAATTCTTATCCAAAATAGCCTATATATTTTTTATAAACAACTTAAAGAAAAGTTTAAAAAAATTCAAATAAGGATTCTTGTATGTCGTTTTTACTTTTGCCTTAGAATAACCTAATGTTATACTAATTTAAGAATCAATGTCTAAATAAATTAGCTAACTCTTTGCTCCTCCTTTTTTTGGCATTAGAATTAATTCTCCTCTACATAAACAAACTCCTAAACAAAGATAAGGAAAATTAATTATATTAACTTAGTAAAATTAAATTATAATTGAAGAAAATTACATCAACTTAATAAAATTAAATTATAATTGTAGGAACAGACATATTAATTTTTTTATACCAAAGCATTGCTTCTCCCAAAAATGTATATATATGTTTATATATTATCAGAAAAATCTCAAT
>JAJOOO010006587.1:0-12126 GCA_029582685.1 Solanum piurae | reverse complement strand
TTTATTTTTTAATAAAATAATAATTCAAAATTGAGAAGTGGTTACAAATGGTTATAACTTCTAACCACTTCTCAATTTTATCCTTACCTAATATATTATTACAGAAAACATTTTATTTGAGTATATGAATTAAGTAAAAAATAAATAAAACAAAGAATCGGTTTTATAATCCACCTACTATTCCCACTTTCCCATTTCCTTTCCTCCGCACTATCATATTTTTTCAATTTCTCACATTAATGAAGCAATTAATTTTTTTCTTTTCAAAAGTACTGTCTTCGTCATGAATAGAACAATATTCAAAGGAAAAAATGGTAACATTGAGTTGATGCATATCATTTTTATATATAATTTTATATAATTTCTCAAAATTATTGTACTAATTTGTAATTTGTATAATTGTTTGTCTTTATTTATCTATATTTTTAAATTATACATAGTATTAAGTTTTATATTTGTATTGGTGTATAATTATTTTGACAGAGATCAGACTCATGTCATGATTAAAAGGTTTGTGAATTCATGTATTATATCTAAAAATGACTTTAAATATTTCAAATCTCTATTTTGTAAAAAAAATAAAAAAAAATATTACTAATAGAATGATTTTTGAATTATCATTTCTTAAAAAGGATAAATTTAAAATACTATAAATTCATATTTTTGCAAATAAAGCCACATGCCTCATCAAAATAATTTAACAATTTTTTCAGTTTGAATTTTTCTTTTTTAAAAAAGACTAACTCCAGAAAAATATAATTTTTATTTGATAATTAATTATGTTAAATTTTGTCAAATAAAACTGCCAAAAAACAAAATTGATATAACTTATGGTAAAATTTTGTTAGCATGAAGCGTATATATATAAAACTAAAACATTATATATGATTACACAAGTACTTTTGTTACTCACTAATAATTTGTATTATTTATTTTTTAAATTTAAAAATTAGTATATTTTAAATATCCGTGCAACGCGCGGATACGTATATAAAATAGGAGAGACGATAGCGCCTACGTGTCAGTGCCACAAAAAACAACATTTTTAAATAATTAAAATTAATTACATGTAGTAGATTTAATTAAAAAATTACTGTTTTATTTTTAAAATGATTTTAAATTTTAAATATGGTGATAACGTGTGTATTCCCCCATTTTTAGATAAATTTAAATATGGTGATAACGTGTGATTTTAATTATAGAAAAACAAAATGCAGATAATAATAATAATAATAATAATAATAATAATAATAAACATTATTATATAATAAACATTATTATTATTATTATTTTAAAATTGATGACCACTTTTAATAATATTGTCACATTCCCCAAAAAAACAGATTTTTTAAATAATTAAAAATAATTCTAATTTAAAAAATAATTTAACTTTATTATTTAAATTTAATATCTAATTAGATATCCTCAAATTATAAACCCACGTTTGAAAGTTACTTTTAGAATTCATCATTTAAATAATATTTAGTATTTTAAGTTTTATATCAAAAAAATTTCTTGTTTGCATTTTAAAATAAATATTATTTTTAAAATACAACCTATAATCTCTATGTTCTATCTTTACTGATAAATTTTTTTGAAGTAATAATAATAATAATAATAATAATAATATAAATATAAATATAAATTAAAAAAAACATCCAACTAAATAGTGTGTTTTAAATAATAATCTCAAATAATAATTAAATTAACTAAATTTAACATAAAAATAAAAAATTACAAAAGTAAAAGGAAGAAAAAAAAAAACTGAAAACACGGTTTTCAGTTCATTTTTTTAAAAAAAATGTCTAACTTCGCACGTTTACTAAAAATAAAAAAGTACATATTATTGACAAAATCCAAATTTTACAACTTCGCAATTTTAAGGAATTAAATTGAAATTTAGCTTTATTTTTAATAAAAAACAAATATATTAAATATTAAATGACTATTTTATATTTAAAAAGATTTTGAAGCAGTTTTTAATTGAACGAGAAATAATTTTAAAACAGTTACAAAAAATATGGTGATGTGAATCTATATTAAAGTGATACACAAAATTTTAAAATATAAAAAAAAATTAACTTAAAAATTAACGTGAATTTATAATAATTTCTTAATTGACAAAATATCAAGATGTTAAGCGACGTGTATGGTCGCTAACTGAAATCTTAATAAATATTGAATAGTAAAATATATTAATTTAAATTCATATGTAGCTAATATTAATAATTAAAAAAATTAAAACTAAAATTAAATATATCATATTGAGAACAAAAATATGAATTGTTTAATACATAAATAAATAAATTAAAAGTATAGTAAACAAATGCGGGCAAGAGGATAATAGAGATTGTGTGAACATTTATGATTTTGATTAATTTAAGAAAATAAATAAATAAAATAATTCTCAAAATTATTATCGACAAATTTAGATAATGAATTAAGCTTATATTAATTTATTTTTATAAAACATTTTATTAAATATATGATGAGGTGTTAAATATGTTAACATTCTCTTATATAAACTTTATAATATCATTTTATAGTAATTAAATCTCGAAATTACTCAATAACCATGTAGTAATGATTACATTTATCAATAGACCGCGCAACGCACAGATACGTATACTAGTTAAAAATTGAAACAATATATAAATGTTTTGTGGAATTAATCAAGAACAAAGTTGTAACGATCAGAACCATCGTTATTTAGGAGAAACAAAAATTCGGAAATATTCTGGGCTATTGTCCCGCCAGAGCGGGCTTGTTGCCGCTAGGGCGACGGAACCAGGGTGGGGTAAGTTGGCGCCAGAGCGGGATAGGCTAGACATAATGCAAATAACGCGAAATTCTATTTTCTCCTTCTTCCTAAAATACCTAATTTAGTGGTAAAACACCTTAGAAACCCCCAAAAAGCTGTTGCAAGCTTGGAAAGAAGGGAGAGAGAGATTTCCAGCGCGAAGATGTCGATGGATTGTGAATTTCCGATCAAGATCACCATCACGAATTCCGAAAACAAGAATCAAAGACCAAACCTCTGTGCAGCTGCTTGGCGCCCATGTAGCCTAAGTTTTATGAATTGAGTAGTTTAAATATGTGCTCACTGCGTAATATATGTAAATTGATGGTAGGATTTATGCGTAGGCCTTCGTGCACCGAATGATTTATGATTTAAACCTTAGAAAGAAGCCATAGACGAAGTAAGGCTGAGTATGGTCAAATTAGGGTTTGCATGATGAGCATTGATGAATAATCCATTGTAGGTGATGGTTGTGATTCTATGATTGTGTGATGTATGTGTGTTCTTGCTTCATTATGATACTTGTATGTATGTGAATGTTGCATTATTGATCACGCTTGTTGTAAATGAGATAGAGGAATGATGAATGCCATGAATCATGACTAAATTGTATGAACTTGAGAAGATACTTGTGATTGTGATTGTGGTGTATTGAATGGATCGGCTGCCACGTTCCGGCATAACTAACTTAGATCGGTTGCCATGTTCTGATATAATTATGGAATCGGTTGCCACGTTCTGGCATAATCATTGGATCGGGTACCACGTTCCGGTATGCTAACTGTTTGGGTTTGGGTTCCATGAGAGGACCAATAATTTGCATAATCGTGTAGCTTGAGAAATATAAAGATGTTCGTTGTTCGTAAATGTTGATAATATTGTACATGTTCGATATATGCATGTGATTATATGGTGGTCTTGACTTATATATGTTGCACTTAGTGGGTATAGGTTATGACGGCTTATATTTTATTGTTCTGTGTGTTAAGCGAACTTGTTGGGTATAGTGGAAGGGTAAATTGTTCAAGGGGCGAGATATGGATAGTAAGAGTTGTTCGTGTGCTGTAATTGCGGAAAGTAGAGGTAGTGTATGTGATGAAATATGCATAGGTGGACTTCACCTTGGGGAAAGAGTTTGGGTTTAGTGGTAAGAAAGTTTGATGTAATGTACTATGTGACCATGGTTGAGTAATGTGACGATGAAGTAAGGGTACGAAGTGAGCGGTTAGTTGGAATGCTTGTGGGTGTAATTGGGGATTTGCTAATGTATTAGAACGATTAGGCTATGATCAAGAACCTGGTAAATAAGTTGATTGAGAAGGTAGTTAGTAATCAGAGTACTGGTGTAAATTGGAAGTATTTTAAGAGAGGGCAACGGTGGAGAAGCGAGTGGTTTTATTGCATGACCTTACTAGTTGGTTTCTTATATTATGCGGTGGGCATCGGGTTGATCGATGATGCTTACCAGCACGTGTGTTTGTACTGATACTACTCTTGCTATGTCTTTTGACATAGTCTGGTTGCAGGATCGGTGAGGTTTCATTAGGTGAAGACGAAGAAAATCTCCAGCAGCTTCTATTCTTCCTTCCGCATGGTGGGAGTTGTGTCTTTTATTTATCATGCCCAGTTGTACTCTTAGTAGCTCTTGTACCTGTTTAGACTAGATTCTTGGGAGTGTTAATTACTTTACAAGTCTTAACTCGGAATTGTTTTAAAGGTTTTTAATTAAGAATTTCGTTAGTATGTTATTCACATTTATTTAATTTTCCTCATGTTTTAAGTTGTTGGGATATGAGGGTTCTCCTACTTAGGTGGTAGTATGTAGGTTCCCGCAGGGCTTGGTGGGTTGGGTCGTGACAAATTGGTATCAGATCCCAAGTTACCGGTCTCCCAGTACAAGAGCAAAATATGGACTAGACTCCTGTGAATTGGTGTGTTGACGTCCACATCTAATCTTCAGGAAGCTATGAAGCATTCTAGGAAGTTGTCTCGTCCCTTTCTCTCATTTCGTGCGAGTGTCGCTTGTGGTATGAGTTGAGCCCAATTGGTATCTTCCGATTCCAATTGGTATCTCAACGAAGTGGACCAGATATTGTGGTTACGACTGAAGGGACACAAACAAAGTTAATTGGAACTGAGAAGGTCCCAATTTGTATTTGGCCTTAGGGGTTGTATAAGGCATAGATGATCAGTAATGGTCATCCATGGGACGAATTAACCCATAAGGTGAAATAGTTGTGATGTGTAGTTTGTAACAGTGAATGTGTGCTTCTTGTTGTTTGAAATACCAGTGAATGTGTGCTTCTTGTTGTTTGAAATAACTGTGTAGCGACCCTTCCGAAATAATATAAGGCAATAACTTACGAGATTTTTATGCATATATTGTCCTCACACTAGTAAAAATGACATAAAAAGAATATTACCAACTTCCGAGTACCCAAATTAGGTCGTTCATGCTTCACACAATCATTCAAAATTAGTGGTAAATTTAATATATTACAAGACTTGGGCTTACACACCCCAAAAGAACAAAACATATAGCCATACTTATATTACAACCCATGGTGACATGATCAAATTAGTCCTCACAATTTCATGTAAATATACAACACATAGATCATGTACAAGTCCCAAGGTTTACACAAAATATAGATGCCTATATGCAAATGTGATCTTCCTTAAAGCTCTTAAAAACTCCATCTCCAATGGCCCGCTTCACACCTCCTCTCGATCATTCCCTACGATAGAAACAACTATCGCTAAGCATATAGCTTAGTGGTGTAAAAACTATAGGTTCGGAGCCCTCAGATTCACCAAGTTAACTTTCTCAAGTCATGAGCAACACAATTGAAACATAATAAATAAATCAAGTAAAAATATATAAAGAGTATCAAGTTCGATATTTAAAGACCCAAATGTCAAGAATGCTCATAGCACCATTTTCCAAGAGGTTCAATAACAAGGCTCGCCCAATATATGCATCATGTCGTCACACCAAGCACAAGCAAGTATCAAGAAGGGCCGGCGCCCTGTATCAAGAAGAGTCAAAGCCCAATAATCAAGAGAACCAACAATCATAGTAAAAATGGCTTTCTAGTTCGTACTTAAAATGGACAACTTCCATTCTTAAGACGGACTAAAAATCCAGAGTCAAGATGACAAATGATCCGAATCAAGAGGCATGCCAATAGTGACAAAGTCACAGCCACAAGAAGGAAAAGGTCCCAACAAGAGTGACAGGATATCAAACAATCAGTACAAGTGGGTGAGTTACACAAGTGTCTTTAATATCTTAAAGTATACCAACACGACAATGCAAAGTGACAAGAGGTAACCAAGGTACCACGATAAGTTTTTAGATATACCAGCAGGTAAAAAGATTACAAGTACAAGTTTATACACAAACCTCAATACTTTAGCATAGAAACAGTCCAACACAACTTCGCGAGTTCAAACCGTAGACCAACCAACGTATCAAGGTCCTCAACTTGTTCACGAGTATATACAACCTTAAAAATACAATTAAATAACTTATTTAATTCCTAGTATCTCAATAATGTCGAAGTAAAACATGATTATCATCATAAGTACACTTTGCCTGTACAAATATGACTATGCTACCAAAACAGTGATTCTGGCCAGCCTTGTACCTCATGTCGCAACTTAGATTTGAAAAGGAAAACGGCAAAACTAGACTTTATAACCTTCATGAAAGATGTAGGTACATCTATTAAGGTTTCAAAAAACCAAGAATAACCGCAAAATATATTTTGTACAAAAAGATATATTCAAAACACTAACAGTTGTTCATACAGAATTTCTAATTTCAAAATCTGGACAGAACTTGCCCTATGTTGCGTCCCATATTTCGAATCCATAACAGCTAAATTAGAGTTTTACATAAACATAAGAGTTGTACATATACGAATTATATTTCCAAATCATATTTATTCATTGTAAACGAAGTTCTATAAAACAAGTTATACTTAAAATACTAAACACTACCCAGCTCAAAAATAGATTTTACCACTTACCAAAGAGAAGTGTGTGTCTCGAATTCCAGCCAAAAGGGCCAAGTTTTTCTCTTGAGATTTTGAAGAACAATCTGTTTAGATATGTTTCTAAGGTTCTAAGACTTGAGTAAAACAAATTTACTAAAGGAGGAGTGAAAACATATAGTCAAACAAGTGATGTTTATCACTTGCACAACTGTCTCCAAATGGTGGCTGCCCAAATAGTTGTGTGCTGCCCAAAAAGCATACATATACACCTATATATATATCCTTCACCTCCTTTTAAAGCTATACATAATTCTAATTAGAATATTACCTAAACACTCCACTACAATCCCTTAAATTACGATCACAATTTATGCTAAGCAAGTTAGCAATTATCACAATATTTCAAGATCCCAAAATGAGAGTAAAACATATTGTAGTAATTAAGCAACGGTAAATCGACATGCAACTCTTGATTAGTATTTAGGGGTGTTACAAATTGTGAATGTGGAAGTTTTCTTGGGTGTCTGATTTTAACTGATGATAGGAAGTACTATGGCTGATGTGTCTGACATGATTAAGGACACAATGTGGCGTGTATGGATTTGATAGGCGTAATACGTGGGCTAAATTGTTGAATTTTCAAGTGTAACTACTTGAATATCATGAAACCTGTTGAGGGAAAATGTCTTAACTAGTTTGGTGCGAGGGCACTAGATAATCTACGAGTGATTCGTAAGACGAAATTTGGACGCGCATCGCGACCAACTAGTAATCGTGTGAATGTCTGGGCGTATCTTGGGGATGTGTGGGTTGTGGTGTTGAGTTAATTAGAATGAGCTGGTGCGTGTATCCTGGGGATCGACAATGATTTTTCCTAGCTTGGAAATTTATATTAGAATTGTTTGGTAAAGCTGAAAACCTTGGAATATTTTTGAAAAAATGAAAAAGAACTCAGAAATTATTGGCCTGGGTTCTGGTTATGTCTGAGCCGCTGGGGCGGGATTATTCCCGCCATAGCGAGACCGCCAGAACGGGATTTCTCCCGCCAGAGCGGGATTAGGAGAGGCAAAACCTCAGCCTGCCTCCCCTGTTTTTCTAAAAAGCTATCTAATAAGACCTTAAATGATACCCGAACAACTCCGACAACCCAAACAATGTTCAACAACGAAAACATATAGGCTGTAAAACCTTAACATTTAATATCAGCAGAAGAACTAGCATACATGTGCTTACAAAACCATAAGGAAAGCGAAAAAGAAAAACAAAATATTGTCCAAAGGTATAAAACCCATGAGCAAGGGCGAACTCCAAGTCAAGAACCCTCGGACTGGGTGGTGTCAACGTCAGAGTCGAGGTCCTTTGGGGGTATCATGCCAGCCTAGGTCTCATTCAGCATAGGGAACTCCGTGTAGTCCTCTGACTCGAGTTGGGGAATCTCTTTGTCAGGGGCAACACAAGAAAAGATGACCTTAATAGTCTTCCACATTCGGGCCATCAGGCGATCCCTAATTAAGACCTTCCTTCTCTCCTGACACAACTGGCGGCGGAGCATCTCGACCTCTAGGGCAGTACTAGGTGGGACCAAAGTAGTATCAGGAAACGAGTGTCCCAACCGCCTCTGAACGGCAGCCAGGTCCTCCTCCACACGGGCTCTGAATAGTGGGGGCTGGGACTGGCTGGTATGGGCGCCCGCGCCTGCTCCATCATCACCTCCCTCGTCGTCCGCCTCGACAGCCGCCTGACTAGTGCTAGCATGGCCGGTCCTCCTCATCTTGCTCCTGGAAGTAGAACCTGACCTAACCAAAAGAGGGTGAATGGGGGGATCTATATGAAGTACCTCATCGACATCAAAACGTGGCACTCCCGCCCACTTGCACAATGCAGTAATAAGTCCCGATAGGAAGAAAGCCTTTTTGTTACCCCGGTAGTACATCTTCCACTCCAAATGATCTGCGCCCCCATGTTCAACTCGATACCCTGTATAGCGCACGCCACCACCAGAGCCCGGGGAAAGGTCACATCGGTGCGGTTGCCGGACGAGCGGATCCTCCTAATCACCAAGTGTAGCCACCTCTTAGCATCAGGTGACCAGTCTGTGCTAGTGATACCCTCTGCAGTAACCCAGTAGCCTAGTAGACCTGATCCCAACGCTCAGGCTCAACCAGCGTGTCTCTCAGCCACTCCAGATCCATCTCCCTCAGCTTGGCCTCGTACTCAGCATTTGAGACCTCCGTTACCTCTAGAGCCTCATTAATGGCAGTGGCATTTAGAGGAATGTCAACTCATCAAATGCGGATGACGGGGTGAGGGTCATCCCACCGCACAATAGGCAGGATGACATAGAACTCCCTCACCCAAGTGGAGCGTGCATCTGGGGGAGCCTCAGTCAGTGGAGTCTATCTGAACTCCATCAGACGAGCATAAAATGCAGGAGCCTTCTCTTCTACCTTATGTAAGATGAACCCCTTCTCACAGCAAAATCCCGTGTTCCTATTGTCATGATGCCTTTCCCGACTCGCGGCATTACGGGAAATCGAATGAAAGTTAAATTTTCCTCGTTTTGACCTGCCATTTAAAGAGCCTGCAATAAGTTGAATATGAGTTAGAACACGATAGGATATTCGGTTAAAGGCTAAAACAAGAAGAGGGGAATTTTTGGGTTAAGGGTGCAGGCCACTAGTCTGGCGTATCCCACCACAACGGCCATAATTCCGCCAGGGCGAGATTATGAAGGCCGCCAGAGCGCCCTTCATCTGGGACCAGGCGCAATAATGGCGCCTCTTCATCCCAAAACCCTCTTTTTCGACAGAGTTCCAACAAATCAGAGTATATAAACTACCCTAGAACATAAATAGGCAATTATTTTGGCAAAATAACTCCTAAATGAGGCCTAAATTGGAGTTTCACACCAAGAGACCCTTCAACTTTACCCACCTATTTTGGTATCGATTAACTGTAATTTTTACGAAATTCTTACGCCTAGGACGTTGTGGGAACATTGGGGACGTAAATGAAGTATCCATGCTACATTTTTTGATCAACCTAGCAATCGAAGTTTATGTTCAAATAACCACTCCAAAACCATTTTAAATCAATTAGTTATCAGCATGTATTAGTTGTTAATCAAGTATTGAAGTAAGGAGAGTGAAAGAGTAAGAATTACCTTGATTTTTTTAAAACGGAATGAGTAGAGAGTATTTAGGAAGTTGAGGGGTTGAGTTTGGGGAAAAATGAACTGCCTTTGATCTCCCACCGCAATGGAAGATCTCTCGCCACAGCCCACCTTAGTGGGAGGGCTGCCGCCCTGGCAGGGTCAGGTTGTGTAATATGGGACACAAATTTTCTTTGAAATGTTACAACAAATCCCTAACCGGCCTCTTAAAGTATAAAACATGTCGTGAATCGCACTTGCTAAATAAAAATCGTCCTCATCCGTGACTTGGTAATATACCAAGTTGTTAGACAAAATTAATACGAGGTATGGTGCGTAATGATCCGTGCACTAGTCGTTCGGGGACGAACGAGGGGTAAATTGGTATATATTGTAACGACCCGAACTGTCATTATTTAAGAGAAACAAAAATCCAGAAAAATTATGGGCCATTGTCCTGCCAGAGCGGGCCTGTTGCCGCCAGGGCGGGGTACCAGAGCGGGATAAGCGAGACAAAATGCAAATAACGCAAAATCCTATTTTTTCCTTCTTCCTAAAATACCTAATTTAGTCGTAAAACACCTTAGAAACCCCCAAAAAGCTGTTGCAAGCTTGGAAAGAAGGGAGAGAGAGATTTCTAGCGCAAAGATGTCGATGGATTGCAAATTTCCGGTCAAGATCACCGTCACGAATTCCGGATATAAGAATCAAAAACCAAACCTCCATGCAACTGCTTGGCCCCAGGTAGGCTAGGTTTTATGAATTGAGCAGTTTAAATTTGTGCTCAATGCGTAATATATGTAAATCGATGGTAGGATTTATGCGTAACCTTCATGCATTGAATGATTTATGATTTAAACCCTAGAAATAAGTCTTAGACGATGAAGTATGGCTGAGTATGATCGACTTAGGGTTTGCATGATGAGCATTGATGAATAATCCATTATAGGTGATGGTTGTGATTCTATGATTGTGTGATGTATGTATGTTCTTGCTTCATTATGATACTTGTATGTATGTGAATGTTGCATTATTGATCGCGCTTGTTGTAAATGAGATAGAGGAATGATGAATGCCATGAATCATGACTAAATTATGTGAACTTGAGATGATACTTGTGATTGTGATTGTGGTGTGTTGAATGAATCGGTTGCCACGTTCCTATCACGACCCGAACCTACACCCTGGACGTGGCCGACACTCGAAGACTATTGCTGGTCCCCAAGCGAACCCTTATCCTGGCTGACTATAAGCGGAAAACTGATTCAAGCATACAAAGCTTAAAAACTGAAATAAAAGTTCATAAAACTTAAATTAAAACTTTAACTCAAATGAAAACTCTGAATAATAAAGTATATTCAACTCGCCCCAAAATTGGCAGCTTAAGTCTTTGAAATATTTAATAAAATAAATAAATAATACAGACTTCTCAACTATACTGACTATCTATGAAGACTCTAACTAATAAAGATGGAAGTCAGGACAAGACCCACGACATCCTGACTAAACTGAAAATAAATGAAATCCTCCGGAAGCAAGGAGGCTCACTATAGCTAACTCGAACTCCCGGATGTATCAACGAATCTCATGTTGATGATCTTGAATACATGTGTCTGCATTATGAGAAGATGCAGGCCAAATGGCTCAGTATGTGGAATGTACGAGCATGTAAGAGGAATTCTAAAGCATAACATAAGCTTGAAACTTGATAAAAAGGAATTATACTTACCTCTTCTCAAACTTACTCAACTCAAGGAATACTCAAGGATATTCAAAACTACTCAAACTTACTCAACTCAGAAGTACTCAAGGATAAGATACTCAACTCAGAGATTAGATACTCAACTCAAAGATATGATATTCAACTCTGGGTACTCAACTCAATATAAAGCAACAATACACATGCAATATATGGAAAACTTTATAAAATAGTAAGAACAACTTAGTTCGTTAAAGAAAATGCAATAACAAACTCAACTTTACTTATTTAATAAAGTAATATAGTTTCTGTGGGAGATTCTCTAACCGACAACCACCACTATGAGCCTAAGTGGTGATACAACGTCTTGCCCACGTTGCCAGAACTGTCCTATACTTTGCCGTCATATAGAACGCTTAACTTAGTGGATCCACTAGTCTATGCTAAAAGCATCTTAAGGAGTCATCTAAAAAGT
>JAJOOO010006586.1:0-11215 GCA_029582685.1 Solanum piurae | reverse complement strand
TATAGAACTTTCGAAATGGAAGTGGGAGATGATTAATATGGATTTCATCACAGGTTTACCAAGTCTCGCAGGCAACATGATTCTATTTGGGTGATTGTCAATAGAATGACAAAATCAGCACAATTTTTGCCGATAAAGACTACCCATACAACAGAGGATTATGCCAAGTTGTATCTTCAAGAAGTGGTTAGACTTTATGGAGTTTCGGTCTCCGTTATTTCAGACAGAGGTACATAATTTACTGCACAGTTTTGGAAGTCATTCCAGAAAGGCTTGGGTTCAAAGGTGAACTTGAGTACTGCTTTTTATCCTCAGACAGATGGTCAAGCAGAGTGCACTATTCAGACCTTAGAGGATATGTTGAGGGCCCATGTGATTGATTTCAAGGGAAATTGGGATGATCACCTACCCCTTATTGAATTTGCTTACAACAATAGTATTTAATTTAAAATATATATCATTGGACTAGTTTTAAGAGTCGCCACTTAATTTTTGTAGAAAAATTAAGAAAACTGATTTTCCAAACGATAAAAAATAAGAAATCGATTGAAAATATTTAAAGAGGGGTTCAAGGTTCCTATTAATATTCTAGGAATGTTTTTAAAGCACCTAGAATATCCGCTAATACGGTTATCCGATAATTAATTTATTTGGCTAAACTAATTCAACTTAATTTGATTTGAGCAATTTTTATAGTTAGAACCATTTTAAAGGGAAAAAAGAGAAATATTTAAATATTATCTAAGGGAGCTATCTTATAAAATTATTTCTTTAAATCTTTGTTAAGAGATGGCTAATTTAGTTAATTTTGTTTAAAGCGAAAATGGACGTCTTTCGAGGATTTAAAATTTCCAACCTTAAAATTAACGGCAAATACTAACAAGTAAATAAACATAGTAAGACAAAAAGGGAAAGAGATTTGGGCCCAAATCTAGTTTTCCTGTTCGCCTGGGCCAGTATTTGGGCTCGTTTTCATTTTTGGGCCTTTGACCCATTTGAGTCACTTGCACCTGTCCTAGTCTAACATATAATAGCTATCTTTCTTTTGGGCCTTAGGCCCAATTCCTCCACTTGTCCTAAAAACTAACAAGTAATATCAAATAAGTGGGCTTAAGCCCAAAATAACAAAATACAAATTTTTTGAATTAAGAATGTGCCTTTGGCCCAAATTTTCAATTTCCTCAATTTATTGCTCCTTTCGACTTCTGGACCTGTTCGTCGACTTTTATGGGGGGCCGACTCGGATAAAAATAGAATTGGGCCTCCATGGCCCAAAGGAAAATTGAGGATAGAGTCCGTGAAGACTCGGACAGATTTCACATGCAATGAAACGACAATAAGGATTAGTACCCGAGAATAATACAGTAACAATATATCTAAAACGAATCATAACAACCCCTAAACCAACACAAAGTAAATAACTCGGCTGAACTTAAACAACATGGACCTAAACAAAGGAATACAAACTCCAAAGTCACTAAATCCAAGTCATGCTAAAATAAAGACCATTTTAGATACTATTTGACACTTAAAACCCATAGCAAGCAAATGCTACTCAACTCATTAAATAAGTAGATATGCTAATGAAGGATGCTAACAATTAGAGCAAAATTTTCAGATTCAATTGTATTCATATTAAGCACCCCCAGCTTAAATGAATAGTTAAAAGAGCACACTGACTGTTTAAATTAATAAGTTAAAAGGGTGACTGATAACAGTACCCATGATCAACGAAATACAAAGAAAGAAAAATAAAACAAAATAAAAATAAAAATAAAAATAAAATAGACTAAAATAATAAAATAAAATCCATCATGCTTTCAAATAACTAAAAAAAAATGTAATACATACACAAACTATATTGAATTTCACCCTCAAAATGATAATCAAATTAGAAATCCTTTAAAGTCAAACAAATCATTGAAATTTTAACGGAAGAAGTGAACAAATATATGAATAAACTAAGTATGGGGCTAAACCACTACCATAGGTAAAAAGGGACTAGCCACAACTCGTGTGCAGTGATATCAAATAAACAAATATAAGTGATCAAATCACTAACAGATTTGAGAAAATTAGCCAGTCCTTTCCAAATGTACACATTTATTACATGGCTAGTTAAACTGAGGACATCTATGAATATTTTATGCTAAAGGAAATATTTCTTTGAGGAAGACACACAATCCACGATATGAATCAAGCAGTTATGTAAAATTGAGAGTAACGAAAGCTTTACTAATAACTAAAGCTCTACTAAAGAGAATTTCAACAGCAAAACCAATGTGAAAAATCACTCAAACGAATATTTACGAAGATATCTTTTGGTATATAAGTCATTAGAGGCTTATTCAAACTATAATATTTTCTCTTAACCAAACTAACAGCAGGGAGACAAGCCGCGAAAATCGCTATGCATAAATACTGGAGCATACTGCTATGATAGAACATGCTAAGATTGACTCGATTAGCCAATAAGTAAAATAAAATAAAAATAAAAATAAAGTGTAAAACATTCAAGATGCTCCACAAATGAGTCCCGCAGTAGACAAATGACAGCCAAATAGCACAAGTTTATGCATTCAACGAATACACAAAAAAATAGCCACACTCCAGATTAAGAGGGCTCGGCTACACACACAAACATAAGAAATGACGAGCAACTGGATGTTAAACGAGCAAAAAATAAAGGAGAGGTTTTACCTTTTTGCGGGCAGCGAACAGGGACGGTAAGCCAGCGATTACGATTCTTCCACCACGAGACTCAAACGCTAGCGGTGGTCAAAAATCTGGGCTGAATATGGAACCCAAACACTGAAACTAGATACCTCTTCTGCCTTTTAAGTGTATTTAATGCGTATTTTTAATTAATTTTCTCAAGCTGCTTTTTTTTCACTGATAAAAATCCCCCCCAAGACTAAATGCAAAAAGAGTTTTTATACAAGGAAATTAGGGTAGAAAAAAGGGGGGGAAATCCGGATGGAATTTTCCATTCAAAATTCGAAATAAAAAATCCTTTCACCATTTCGGACAAACATCTTTTCTGAGGTCTTCAACCCCATTCCGAAAGAGGAAAGGGGTGGGAAACGTGTGATGCTCTCCTCTGCACAATTCGTACGACGGAGAGGGACACACAGATTGCTTGCTGGACTCGGGTCACGATTTCGAGGCAGCGATGCTGTTGCGACGTTACTAGACTGCTGGTGCATTTCTGGGCTGCTGAAATCGCTGGGCTTCTACTCAATTTTCTGGGTTTGTGTCTGAAGAAGAAGAAGACGCTGGCAAGGTGGGGGTCGGTTTGGTATATGCTGTTATATTGTATGTATTATTGAAGGAATTAAAAAGGTGGGCCTAGGTAGTTGGGAATTGCTGGAAAAAAAGGGTGGGATCGGTTTGGTTGTTTGATGTACGTATTATTATATTGTTGGGCTTCTTGGATTGGAAAATAGGTGGGCCTGGGGTTATTGTTGGGTTCTGCCCATTCGCTGCGGAAAAGAGGAAGAAAACGTGTAGTCAGGTGGGTTCGGTTTGGTTGGGCATTGGGAGAAACTTAGTCAATTTGATTTAGTTAAGATAGATTCGGCTAGTAAATAAATAAGATAAATTGATATTAATTATTTAATGAGCTTCTTAATCTTAATAAAATAAAATAATTAACTTAATTATAAACTAATTAATTTAACAATATAAACGACTAAATAACCAAATATTTAAATAAAGCTAAAATCCTTTTAAGACAATTTTTGAACATTCATAAAATATACTAATTAGACACATAATTATATAATAATTAACTTAACTGTAAACTAATTAACTCGAAATATAAGCTATTAATTAATTTAAACTAAATAACCAAATATTTAAATAAGACTAAAATCCTTTCGAGACAATTTTTGAACATTCATGAAATATACTAATTAGACACATAATTATTCAAGATATCATATTTATTATTTTAAAACATCTTAAAATGACAAAACATCTTAAAATGACTTGAAAATTATTTTGAATTTTATAAAGCCAATTATTTCAAATCATTTGGAATTTTGGAAGCTCGATGATTAATTTATATTGTGGAGGTCCAAAATTGGGTGTCAACAAATAGTTACTACTCTAGCATCCAAATGGCTCCTTATGAATCTCTTTATGGGAGAAGATGCATATCTCCTATTGGGTGGTTTGAAGTTGGTGAAGCAGGGTCGATAGGACTAGATTTAGTTCATCTAGCTATGGAGAAAGTGAAAGTGATTAAGAGAGGTTGAAAACGGTGCAGAGTCATCAGAAATCCTACACTGATGTTAGGAGAAGGGAGTTAGATTTCTAAGTAGATGATTGGGTATACTTGAAAGTTTCACTCATGAAGGGAGTTATGAGATTTGGCAAGAAGGGGAAGCTTAGTCCCGAGTATATTGACCCTTACAGAATATCAAAAAACGTAGGTAATGTAGCTTATGAGTTGGAGCTACCACAAGAGTTAGTCGTGGTTCATCCAGTTTTTCACATATCCATGTTGAAGAAGTTCATGGGTGATCCTTCATTGATCATACCAACTGAACATATTAGCATAAAGGATAGCTTATCTTATGAGGAGAGTCCGGTTCAGATTCTAGATCACCAAGTTCGCAAGTTGAGGACTAAGAAAGTAGCATCAATCAAAGTCCTTTGGAGGAACCAATTTGTTGAGGAAGCTACTTGGGAAGCTGAGGAGTATATGAAGAAGAGATATCCACATCTCTTCGAATTCGAAGAAATTCTAGATCAAGATACTAATTCTCTTCTTAGTAGTCTTTAACTTATGAGATTGCATTTTGTGTTTGCATTGCTTGTTGGGTGTTTGAGCTGAATATTAGATATTGCACCGTTAGCCTAGTAAGAGTAAGCTTATTCGAGGACGAATGTTCCTAAGGAGGAGATATTGTAACACACTGTAACTAGAAAGAAATTAAAAAGTGGAAATAATCATTTTTGGAAAGAATTTAAAAATCTGGAAAATTTGTTAAGTGTGTTGAGTTGAGTTTTTGGTCAACTTCAAACGACCATAACATCTAGCTCAGAATGAATTAGGTGTGTCTCCAGATATCGTAGGAAATATCTTGGAACAATCATTCCAACATCGCCGAGTTTGCGCGATTCCATGTTCGTATGAGTGAGTTATGCCCATTGGAAGTTGGGCTGTTCAAATAAGGAAATGTCCAATCCGGATTTTTAAAGGGTAGTTTGGTCTTTTCCTTACCCAATTTATTTAATTTGTTTTAATGAATTAATTAAGGGTTAAAAATGAATTTGTTCAGTTTAGAAATAATTGGAAATCTACGCTAGGGCTTGGAGAAAAGAGAAATGAGGAGAAAGGAGAAGAAAGTTCAAATTTCGACGTCTTCATAAGGAATCACTTGTGGAATTCGTCAAGGGGTGATCCCTACGAGGTATGTGAGATCACATAGCGTTGGGTTAGTTCACCCACGCGCCAAGCATGTTTAATTCATCGTATTTTCGTCCTAAAAAGATTAAGAATTTGATGTTCTTGATAGTTATTCTTGAATTGATTTCGTTCTTGAATATGAGTTGGGATTAAGGAGTTTCTTGATGTTAAAGTGTTATTTCCTTGAGTTGTTTGGGTTAGATTTTGTGTATATGATTTGGGTACATGAATCTAAAGTGAATTTGAGAAAAAGAATCGGATTAAAATGATTTAGGATCAGAAAACAACATCAAAAGTTCGTCAAAATTTTGCCTGAAAGGAGGCTGCGTGACGCACCCCTGTAGCGCCCAAGGGCTGGCGTGGCACGCCAACAGTGCGCCAGATTTGAGCCCTAGTAAATTGGGGATGGTGCGGCGCGCCCGGGATTCCCTCAAATCATTATTTTTCACCAGTTTTCATCGTTTAGCCTATTTAAGTCCTTCAAAAGTGTACTAACACTTACCATTGATTCTAACTACTCTAAATGACTTTTAAACATCTAGAAATCATCCAGAAACATGAACCATAACCTTAAATCCATAAATTCAAATTCAAGGAAAGTCAAGAGCCAAGTCTATGAAGTTATTAGAGTCTTTTCAAGAAGTTTTTTGCAAATGTTTTTAACTTTGTTTTTAGACTTAAAGTTCAAGTTAAGTAAAGAGTAAATAGTAAAGTTTGAAGTTCATTTCTTCAAAGAAGTATATGGAGACTATGTATTTCCAAAGAGGTTAAAATGTTTTCACATTTAAATAAGAACGGAAACTAAGATTTCCAAACAGCCTTTGAGCTAGTTTTCAGAAAAAGAGTAATCGCTTTCTAAATGAAGCAAGAGAGGAAACTTTGATTTCTGAAATAGCCTTTGAGCTTAGTTTTTGAAAAATTATGTGAAATCACTGAAAGAAGTATGTTTTCAAACATAAGAGCTAGTATCATATTTTGGGAGTAGTATTGAGAACCGATATGGGGAGAGTTCAGACAAATTCACAGCCCCGTAAATCATGTAGCCATCATGGGTTAAAAAAGGTCATACTTTTTAGATGATTCCTTTAGTGCTTTATAGCATAGACTAGTGGATCCACTTAGTAGTTTAGGTTCTATATCCTCGGCAAGGTATAGGACGGCCCTGGCAGCGTGAGGCAAAACATTGTATCATCACAATAACTCTTAAGTGATGGTTGTCAGTTAGAGAAACTCCTACAGAAGTAATGGTATTCTTATATACACAGTTTATTGTATTTTTACATACATTCTAGAGTTTATGTATCTTGGCATTCACACAGAGTTGACATCATGTTTTAAACAACTTTTCTTTATATTGCACTTGTTTTAACACTGCTTTATATTGACATGAGTTCAGTTATGTTGAGTTGAGTTGAGCCAGGTAAGTTCTTCAGTTCTTTTAAAACTTATGTCTTGTTTTAGAATTCCCCTCGTATACTCGTACATTAAATGTCTGATGTCAGTTGGCCTGCATCTTTTTATGATGCAGACGCAGGTAACCAGGATCAACATCCGGCGCATCGTTGATCCAGTTGAGCACTCAGAGTCTTGTGGTGAGCCTCCTTGCTTCTAGAGGATCCATTTTATTTCTTTCAGTTTTTATTAGTTAGTTCATTAAGATGTCGTGGGCCTGTCCCGACATCCATCTCAGTTGTTTAGAGGCTTCATATATAGATAGACATATGTTAGCTCTTTAGTCTTTTCATTGTCATTATCTTATATTGAGACTTAAGTTTGCCTTAAAAGCGTCTTGAATGTTCCTTTATAACATTCCAGTTTATTTCATAGATGTATGTTTGATGAGCTAAGTCTTCCACTGAGTAAGTAAGCCAGACCAAGGGTTCGCTTGGGGATAACAATGGTTATCGAGTGCCAGTCCCGCCCAGGGTGTATGCTTGGGGAGTGACAAACTTGGTATCAGAGCACAAATTTCATGAAGTCTTTTGCAAATGTTTTTAACTTTGTTTTAAGACTTAAAGTTCAAGTTGAGTAAAGAGTAAAGAGTAAAGTTGGAAGTTCATTTCTTCAAAGAAGTATATGGGGATTATGTATTCCCAAAGAGTTTAAAATGTTTTCACATTTAAATAAGAACGGAAACTGAGATTTCCAAAGAGCATTTGCGCTAGTTTTTAGAAAAGAGTAATCGCTTTCTAAATGAAGCAAGAGAGGAAACTTTGATTTCCAAGATAGCCTTTGAGCTATGTTTTTTAACAATGATCTCAAATCACAGAAAGAAGTATGTTTTTAAACATAAGAGCTAGTATCATATTTTAGGAGTAGTGTAGAGCACCGATATGGGGGAGAGTTCAGACAAACTCACCGCCCCTGTAAACCATGCAGCCATCATGGCTTAAAAAGGGTCATACTTTTTAGATTATTCCTTTAGTGCTTTATAGCATAGACTAGTGGATCCACTTAGTAGTTCAGGTTATATACCCTCGGCAAGGTTTATGACGTCCCTGGCAGCGTGAGGCAAAACATGTATCATCACAATAACTCTTAAGTGATGGTTGTCAGTTAGAGAAACTCCCACATAAGTAATGGTATTCTTATATACACAGTTTATTGTATTTTTACATAGATTTTAGAGTTTATGTATCTTGGCATTCACACAGAGTTGACATCATGTTTTAAACAACTTTTCTTTATATTGCACTTTTTTTAACACTGCTTTATATTGAAATGAGTTCAGTTATGTTGAGTTGAGTTGAGCTAGGTAAGTTCTTCAGTTCCCTTCAAGCTTAAGTTATGTTTAGCATTCCAACTCGCATACTCGTACATTAAATGTACTGATGTCAGTTGTCATGCATATTTTTATGATGCAGACGCAGTTAACCAGGATTAGCATCCAGTGCATCGTTGATCCAATTGAGCACTCAGAGTCTTGCGGTGAGCCTCCTTGCTTCTGGATGATCCCTTTTATTACTTTCAGTTTTTATTAGTTAGTTCATCAAGATGTCGTGGGCCTGTCCCGATATCCATCTTAGTTTTTTAGAGGCTTCATAGATAGACAGACAAATGTTAGCTCTTTAGTCTTTTCATTGTCATTATCTTATATTGAGACTTAAGTTTGCCTTAAAGGCGTCTTGAATGTTCCTTTATAACATTCCAATTTATTTCATAGATGTATGTTTGATGAGTTAAGTCTTCCGCTGAGTAAGTAAGTTAGACCAAGGGTTCGCTTGGGGCCAGCAATGGTTCTCGAGTGTCAGTCCCGCCCAGGGTGTAGGCTCGGGGCGTGACACTCATGGAATGAGAAAAGAAGTCATTGTGTAAAAATTGTTTTTTCATATTCGAGAAATGCTCTAAAAAGGGTATTACAGGTGCATATATTTATTGTGGAATAAATCACATGTTGTTGTTTGGCTATAATGAGATGATTTTAGCTCTAACATGAGAGTTATAAATAAATTATGAAAAACATGTTAAGTAGCCATTTAATATGAAATATTTCGGGAGAGAAAAAAAATTCATTCTTGGAATGAAAAAATACCATAAAACATGTGATGACCTAGGAGTAGCCAGCACTCGAGAACTATTGCTGGCTCCAAGCGAACCCTTGGTCTGGCTTACTTACTCAGCGGAAGACTTAACTTAACAAATATACATCTATGAAATAAATTGGAATGCTATAAATGAACATTCAATTGGCCATTAAGGAAAACTCAAGTCTCAACATAAGATAATGACAATGAAAAGAATAAAGAACTAACATCTGACTGTCTATAAAGTCTCTAAACAACTAAGATGGATGTCAGGAAAAGACCCACGACATCCTAATGAAACAATAATAAAAACTAAAAATAATAAAAGGGGTCCTCCGGAAGCAAGGAGGATCACCACAAGACTCTGAGTGCTCAACTGGATCAATGATGCATTGGATACTGATCCTAGTTACTTGTGTCTGCATCATAATAAAATGCAGGTCTAATGGCATCAGTACATTGAATGTACGAGTATGCGAGGGGAATTCTAAAACAAGACATAAGTTTGAAAGGAACTGAAGAACTTACCTGGCTCAATTCAACTCAACATAACTGAACTCATTTCAATATAAAGAAAAGTTGTTTAAAACATGATGTAGACTCTGTGTGAATGCAAAGATACATAAACTCTTAAATGTATGTAAAAATACAATAAACTGTGTATATAAGAATACCATTACTTCTGTGGGAGTTTCTCTAACTGACAACCATCACTTAAGAGCTATTGTGATGATACAACATTTTGCATCACGCTGATAGGGCCGTCCTATACCTTGTCGAGGGTATAGAACCTAAACTACTAAGTGGATTCACTAGTCTATGCTAAAAAGCACTAAGGAATAATCTAAAAAGTATGACCCTTTTCTACCCATGGTGGCTACATGGTTTATGGGGGCTGTGAGTTGTCTGAACTCTCCCCTATATCGGTGCTCAATACTACTCCCAAAATATAATTGTACACCCCGTATCCAAAACAGACCAAAAATGCAGATTTTGAGAAGTTCCAGGTGCAACTCACGGTTGCCATCCACGGACTGTAGGTCAGACCACGGCTCGTGGTTCACCACTGCAACCCCTCCCCAACCCAGCTCAGAAAAATCGGCTAAGTCTCGACCCACGGTCCGTAGGTTAGACCACGATCTGTGGTCTGTGTCCATGGATCGAGGCCTCCTTTACCTATCCTCTGACATGAACTACGGATGACCACAATGGACCGTTATTCGATCCACGGTCCGTAGGTCTGACCGTAGGTAAGGGTCAACAACCAGTTAGCTGAAAATTATTGATGGGTCAACTTCAGATGGTCATAACCTTTAGCACAAAAGGAATTGTATGTGCCATGACCTATTATATGATAGATAATTGAATCCTCTTTCCAATGCTGCAGAGTTTGATAAAATCTGACCTCCGAGTAAAAAGTTATGCTTATTTTAGTGAAGGCCTGTCGAGCAGGGCTGATTGACGGACCCAACCAACGGACCGTCAATTGACCTACGGTCCGTAGGTCCAATCCGTTGGTCACTCCGACAGCAATTATGTCAGGGGTCTTTTGGTCTTTTTCTATTTCCTTTAACCCCTAAGATACGTCGTTTAGACCCTAAATCATGAGATTTTAGTCAGTTTAAGCCTAGAAACATAACTAGAACTTACCTAAGTTAAATCATTAATCAAATTTAGAAGAATTAGAACGTTAAGAAGAGAAAAGAGGTCAAGAACCCTAGTTCAAGAACGTAGCAAGGTTCCATCAGTTCCAGCCCCAAAATCGAAAGATTTCTCCGTGGATTCATCACCAGGTATGTGGGATTTCACTAGTGGGTTCCTTTCGCCCATTGGGTCCCTAGAATTCAGTCAGTTTCTTGATTCCCTTATTATGAATAGACCTAGGGTTTCTAGAATTACAGCAGATCATCATGAATTAGTTATTAACATGTTCCAAATTAGATTATCACATTATTAATCAGTTTATTGCATGAATTTCAAAAGCCTAGCTATGCATTTCTTTAGTTCTTGAATTACACATGCTAGGTCAGATATTTCAGTATTCAGTTATACATGCCTCAGTTTATGAATGCATCATTATCAGATTAATTATTGCATTCTCAGTTTGCATATTCAGTTCGAGCTATCTAGTATTTATAGAAATTCAGTCATAACCAGTTAACTACTTAATTCATTGGGAGTAGCATAATACCGAGTTGGACTAGGGTTCAGCGTACCCATATAGTCCCAGAACTACGAGCCACGTAGGTGCAAGTCCCCTCTGTGGGCAACATCA
>JAJOOO010006585.1:0-11601 GCA_029582685.1 Solanum piurae | reverse complement strand
ACTTAGCTTAAAAGCTCTCTTGGAATCAATGTTTCCTTTTACTGTTCAAAACTCTTTTGGAAATTTCAGTTTCCTCTCATCTTAAATGTGAAAACATTTACTCTTGGGAATACTTAGTTCCCATATATCATTTTAAAGAAAATGAACTTTGCTCTTACTCTTTACTCAACTTCAAAACTCAAGTCTTAAAACAAACTTAAAACGTTTGTAAAAGACTTATGAAAACTTGAAATGAACTTCTCTTACTTGACTCTTGACTTCTCTTGACTTATAACTGATCCTTGAATTGAATTATGGATTCAAGTATTAAGATTTGTGATTGGAAAGATCTCATGATGTTTAGGAATGATTGTAGATAGTTAAACATGAGAAAAGACCAAAAATCAATATTTGAAGGTGGGTAGCATAATTAAAATTTGGTTTTGAAAATGTCTTTTGAGGCAGAACGCTCCATGACAACTCCGCGACGCGAAATAGAAATTCCCAAATCTGGGAACCTGCTCCGCGACGCGCCCCTAGTGCCAAATTTCGTCTGATGAAATTTCTTCTTCGTTTTCTAACCCCAACTCACCTAAACTTGTTTTTTTTCTCAAATTACCTTTAGATATAGATACCCATCAATTGTACCTAAGAACCTTACTCGAAACGACTCTATGATGCGACGTAACAAATTCAGAAACTTCCCAACCTAGTCAAATTCAAGAACAATATATGAATTCAAGAATAAATATCAAGATCACCAATATTCAAACTCTTTCAGGACGAATCCAAACTGAAATTAATATGTTTGGCACGTGGGAGAACGATCCCAAAGTTATGAGATCCTCACATACCTGATAGAAGTAAATCCTTGGCGAAACACCAACTTTCTTGATCAATCTTGATGAATTTGCCCTTTTCTCCTTCTTCTTTTCTCTTCTCCTTTCTCCTTAGCCCTAGAGTGAAATCCCAAATTCTAAAACTGACTAAAATCTGATTTGACCCATATTAAACTCCTAAAAATGGATTAAAATAATAGGGCAATGAAAAGACTAAAATACCCTTAAAATTCGAGATTGGACATTTCCTTAATCCGGTAGCCCAACTTCCAAAGGGAATAACTCACTCATACGAACTTGGAATTGCGCAAACTTGACGTCGTTGGAAAGATCATTCCAAGAGCTTTCCAACCATATCTGGAACTACACCTAACTTATCCTGATCTAGGAGTTATAATCGTTTGAAGTTGACCAAAAAATCACTTTAACTTAAAATTTCTAGATTTCCTCATTCTTTCCAAAAGTAACTATTTTCAGATTTTAAACTTCCTTCTGGTTCTTTCTAGTTGCGAGATGTTACACAATCATATACAAATGCAAATTTTATGCAGATATACAAACACATAAAATTAAATTGAGAGTCTGTCAGCGATTTATACAAACGAGAGGCTGCTAGTGATTTATATAAATGAGAGGATGCCAGCAATTTATACCAATCTGATGTATAACAGCCCAAAAAAAAATTCGAACGGAGACTCGAACCATCCTTAATTGTGTGTAGGATTTTACTGAGGAAGTTAAAAATATTTGAGTGTTAAGGAAACTAGAAGTAGCACCTTGAGTTCCAAGAAGAACTAAAGAGAGTTCATTCAAGTCATTCCTAAGTTCCTTTAAGTTTTGGGTCAACTTCAAACGACCATAACTTTCAGTACATGATGATTTATATGGGCTACAAGGTACCCAATGAAAGGAATTTGAATTATATTTCTAACGCCGTCGAGTTTGCTAAGTTTTGAGTTTGGATGAGTGAGATAGGCTCTTTTGAAGTTAGGTTGTCCAAACAAGGAAAGTTACCCGAAAATAGTAAGGGGTATTTTGGTCTTTTCCTTACCCAATCAGATTTAATTGATTTTTAGTAAGGTTTTAAGGGTCTAATCCTAGTAGGTTCAGTTTTATAATCTTAATATACGCTTAGGGTTTTAGTTGAGAGTTCAAGAAGAGAAAAGATGAGAGGATCAAAGCATTTGTCGAGAGTCTTTCATTTTGTTGTGGATTTTTGCCATGAGTTTAATCCCTAAGAGGTATGTAAGCTTCCATAGTGTTGGGTTTGTTCACCCACATGCCAATCCTGTTAATTTCAACGTTAAATTTGTTCTAGAAAGATGAAGGTTTGATGTTCTTGAATTGTGTTCTTGAAATTGGCTTTTGTTTTCTAGTTAAGATGAGATTGATGAGTTCTTGAGGAAATCGAGTCGATTTTAGAGTTGTGTTTGATAAGATTCTTGAGTACATGTATTGGGTATCTGAATCTAAAGAGAAATTGAGAAAAAGAATCGAATTTAGGTTAATTGGGGTTAGAAAACAAGGAAGAAAAAGTCAGACAAGGAACATGTACCAAGTCCGCGTCACGGCCCTGTTCCTTCAGTATGAAAATTTTCTCTCCGCATCGCAGAGAAGTCGTGGACTCTACTGTTTCAAAAATTATTTCGACCAAATATTTTAATTCATCTCCGTGTCGCGGACTTGCTCCCTAGAAAGTGTTTTTCAACCGTTTCTCATGTATAACTATCTAAAAACACTTTTAAACATGCCGAGATCTTTACTATCACAAATCACAACCTTAAATTCATAAATTAAATTCAAGGTAGAGTTGAGAGTCAAGTTTTGAGAGGTCTTTCAAACATTTTTGAGAAAGTCCCTTTAAGTCTTTTTTAGGAGTCTTCTACAATTTCTAATAACTTGTTTCAAGACTCGAGCAAGTGAGTATGAGAATGAGGAGAATGTATTCATGAGTCTACTTTATCATCACGAGATCCTTCTTATCATGAACCATAACTCTTGAATTCATAATTCACATTCAAGAGAGAGTTAAGAGTAGAGTTCAAGAAAGCCTTTGAGTTCAATTGTGAATCTTTTGAGATCAACTATTTATTTGAACTAAGTTTTGAGGAAGTAAGTAAGAGAATGCGAAGAGTGGTATACATGAGTTCCATGTAGTTATGAAGACCTTCGAGTCGAGTCGTTCATGCCCATAAATTCCACATGGACTCCATAAATTGAGTATCATTGAGAGGAGTAATATCTTCAAGTTCTAAGTCTTGAGTATTAAGTTCCTAATCTCCTTGAGATTATATTTTTAATCATGGTACTATTACATGTTACCCATGAAGTCCTTGAATTGAATTGTTCATGCCCATAATTCTGCATGAACCCTATAAGTCGAACAGTCTTGAGATGAGAAGTATATTTGAGTCCTTGAGTTGAGTAGTTTAATTTCGCATGAACCCTTTGAGTTGAGCATTCTTGAAATGAGTAGTATCATTGAAGTTCTGGAGTTCCAAGTATTGAGTTCTACCTATGGTTATTGAAAACCTTGCATTGAGTCATTCACGTCCATAATTCGACATAAACCATATTTTAAGAAGTCTTTTACAAACCTTTTAACTTTGTTTTAAGACTTAAGGTTTGAGTTGAGTAAAGAGTAAGATTAAAGTTCATTTTCTTCAAAATGATGTATGGGAACTAATTATTCCCAAGAGTGAATGTTTCCACATTTAAGATGAGAGGAAACTGAGATTTCCAAAACAGTTTTGAGCAGTTTGAGTACATTTCTTTTAAGAGAGATTTTTGACTAATTATCTCAAATCAAAGAAAAACTTATGTTTTTAAACATATGAGCTAAGTATTTTGGGAGTAGTATTGAGCACCGATATGGGGACGAGTTTGAGTTCAACTAACTCACCATAAACCATGTAGCCATCATGGGTAGAAATGATCATACTTTTTAGATGATTCCTTAGTGCTTTTTTAGCATAGCCTAGTGGATCTACTTAGTTAAGGTGTTCTATATGATGGCAAAGTATTAGACAGTTCTGGCAGCGTGGGAAAGACGATGTATCATCACTTAGGCTCATAGTTGTGGTTGTCGGTTAGAGGAACTCCCACAAAGTTATATTGTATTTTTATATACACACAAAGTATTATTGTATTTTTCAATACATTGAGTTTCTATCTACAGTTTTATAGATTTCTATATATATTGCATCTTTTACTATCGCTTTATCCTTGAGTATCTTGAGTTGAGTACCTTCGAGTTGAGTATTTTATCCTTGAGTACTTCTGAGTTGAGTAAGTTTGAGTAGTTTCGAGTATCCTTGAGTATTTCTTGAGTTGAGTAAGTTTTGAGAAGAGGTAAGTATGTTTCCATTTTTATCAAGTTTCATACTTATGTTATGCTTTAGAATTCCTCTTACATGCTCGTACATTCCACGTACTGAGCCTTTTGGCCTGCATCTTTTCATGATGCAGATACAAGTATTGAGGATCATCAACATGAGCTTCGTTGATACATCTGGGAGTTCGAGTTAGCTATGGTGAGCCTCTTTGTTTCTGGGGGATTTCATTTACTTTTCAGTTTTGTCAGGATGTTGTGGGTCTTGTCCCGACTTCCATAATTATCAGTTAGAGGCTTCATAGATAGTTAGTATAGTTGAGAAGTTTGTATTATTTATTTTATTAAATGTTTTAAAGACTTAAGTTGCCTATTTTATGGCGAGTTGAATAATTTATTTTATTCAAAGTTTTCTTTTGAGTTAAAGCTTTCGATTCAAGTTTCATGAATTTTTATTCATTTTTAATCTTTGTATGCTTGAGTTAGTCTTCCGTTTGTAGTCAGCCATGATGAGGGTTCGCTTGGAGACCAGCAATGGTTTTCGAGTGCTTGCCACGTCCAGGGTGTAGGCTCGGGTCGTGACAAACTTGGTATCAGAGACAGAGTTCAAGTGTCCTAGGGTGTCTATGAAGCCGTGTCAAGTAGGATCTTATTTGTGGTTGTGAGGATCCCACTTCTATAAATAAGTGACTACAGACATTTAGGAAAAGTTTCCCTTCTTTCATACTCTTAATCGTGCAATAGAACTATGTCATATAGATTTATTCATACTCGTGCCTTTCTCAGATTCATTCAACTACCCGTCAAACTAGAGGTGGTTGAAAAGGAAAGTCAATTTTTTATCGATGAGTTGTCCTTAGCAAGAATCTTGAGGAAGTCATGACTCCAGAGGGGCCTCAGAGAAGCCCATGAGTGTGTAAGTTTTCAGTTTCAGAGGAATGCACCCATAATTATGTGAATCGTGTGTTTGAGCTAAAATTGAGTTGTACTCTCTTCCCTAAGCCTTGTTTCAGCTGAAGATCCTTATGAGGTGGTATGTTTAGAGCCTGGGTAGTATTTTCATCCAAAAAGCTAGCATGAGTTACGAGATTATTAGCAGTAGTAGTGAAAGAGTTCAGAGTTAGAGGAAAGTATGCATAGGTTTAGTAATCTAAGTAAGGGAGATGATGTTTCGACAATCTATGTTACTATAGTCATGCACAAAGTAAGTTATTAATGAAGAGTTTTCCCTTATGGGTAGACTAAGAAGTGATGAGTTGTGAAGATTCCATCATAGGAGGTAGAGTGTATTTTAGCTAGAAAAGAGTTTGTGATGAAGTGTCATTGTGTAGGTAATGACCAAGGGTAAGTGTTGAATAGAAAAGAAAAAGTATTCATAAAGTGATAGATCTAAGCTAGGCTTATGATTTGTTTGATAGGGTCATGATGTTCATAAGGTTATAGAACTGATTAAGTAATGAGGTATAGTATAGTAGGCGAGCAATCATATTGATATTTGGGTTTAGTAATAAACATTAAGCTTGAACTTGAGATGAGTGTTATGATCAAAAGAATGGCAATATGAGGGTGTTGATGTCAGTCTTGAGATTTGATCTAGTAGACTTGACATAGAGTAGGTAAGGAATTGAGATGTTTGTTGCAATGAATATGAGTAGTACAAGTGAGAGACCCTAACCTTTAGATAAGGGCAGTAAGGTGTGGCTAAGTCGCAAGAGTAAAAAGAGCATTAAGAGATGTACTGAGAGGGTATGTAGTTAGAAAAAGTGGTCCTAGTACTTGCTTATAGAGAGTTTGGTAGTCATGAGATAAGCTTCGCTCGAGTGTTAGAGTAAAATAGGATTTAGACCAGTTAGAGATGTTAGAATACGTCCATAGCTTTCAAGTGTTAGCTTTAGACCTAAGGGGGAGATGATAAGATGATAAATCAAGTCAATTATTGAGAATTTCTTAAGGAGCTGGTTAGTAGAAGTCCATGGTGTTGTTAGAGTACTAAGCTTGAATATGGTGGTAAGGAGTAATAATCGTGGGATGAGATTCCCTATCGAGGTATAGAACCCGAACTTAAGGATTTCGGTTAAGCTTGAATATAGTAAGAGCATACCATTAGAATCAGACCTTGGTAAGAGTAACCCCGTTCCATACCCAGTCCAGTCGTCATTCGAGGACGAATGATCCCAAGGGGAAGATACTGTACCACCCCATAATTTTTTTCGAACTGAGACTCGAACCATCCTTCATTGTGAGTAGGATTTTAACGAGGAAATTAAAATTTCTTGAGTGTTAAGGTCACTAGATGTAGCATCTTGAGTTCTAAGAAGAACTAAAGAAAGTTCATTCAAGTCATTCCTAAGTTCCTTTAAGTTTTGGGTCAACTTCAAACGACCATAACTTTAAGTACAGGATGTGTTAGGTGGACGACAAGGTACCCAATGAAAGGTCTTTGAATTATCTTTCCAACGCTGCCGAGTTTGCTAAGTTTCGAGTTCGGATGAGTGAGATATTCCCTTTTGAAGTCAGGTTGTCTAAATAAGGAAAGTTACCCAAAAATAGCAAGGGGTATTTTGGTCTTTTCCTTACCCAATCAGATTTAATTCATTTTTAGTAAGGTTTTAAGGGTCTAATCCTATTGGGTTCAGTTTTATAATCCTAATAAACGCTTAGGTTTTTAGTTGAAAGTTCAAGAAGAGAAAATAAGAGAAAATATGAGAAAATAGGAGAGGATCAAAGCGTTCGTCGAGAGTCTTTCGTTTTATTGAGGATTTTCGCCATGGGTTTAATCCCTAAGAGGTATGTAAGCTTCCATAGTGTTAGATTTGTTCACCCACATGTCAATCATGTTAATTTCAACATTAAATTCGTTCTAGAAAGATGAAGGTTTGATGTTCTTGAAATTGACTTTTGTTTTCGAGTTAAAATGAGATTAATGAGTTCTTGAGGAAATCGAGTCGATTCGATAGTTTTGTTTGATTAGATTCTTGAGTACATGTATTGGGTATCTGAATCTAAAGATAAATTGAGAAAAAGAATCGAATTTAGGCGAATTGGGTTTAGAAAATGAGGAAAAAAAAGTCGGACAAGGAACAGGTACCAGGTCCGCATCGCGGACCTGTTCCTTCAGTGTGAAAATTTTCTCCCCGTGTTGCGAAGAGGTCGCAGACTCCACTGTTTCAAAAATTATTTCGACCAAATATTTTAATTCATCTCCGCGTCGCGGACTTGCTCCCTAGACTCTGTTTTTCAATCGTTTCTCATGTTTAACTATCTAAAAACACTCATAAACATCTCGAGATCTTTACTAACACAAATCACAACCTTGAATTCATAAATCAAATTCAAGGTAGAGTTGAGAGTCAAGTTTTGAGAGTTATTTCAAACATTTTTGAGAAAGTCCCTTTGAGTCTTTTTGAGAAGTCTTCTACAATTTCTAATAACTTGTTTCAAGACTCGAGCAAGTGAGTGTGAGAATGAGGAAAATGTATTCATGAGTCTAATTTATCATCACAAGATCCTTCTTATCATGAACCATAATTCATGAATTCATAATTCACATTCAAGAGAAAGTTAAGAGTAGAGTTCAAGAAAGCCTTTGAATTCAATTGTGAATCCTTTGATATCAACAATTGATTTGAACTAAGTTTTGAGGAAGTAAGTAAGAGAATGAGAAGAATGGTATACATGAGTTCCATGTAGTTAAGTAAACCTTCGAGTCGAGTCGTTCATGCCCATAAATTCTGCATGGACTCCATAAATTGAGTATCATTAAGAGGAGTAGTATCTTCAAGTTCTAAGTCTTGAGTATTGAGTTCCTAATATCCTTTGATATTATACTTCTAATCATGGTACAATTACATGTTACCCATGAATTCCTTGAGTTGAATTGTTCATGCCCATAATTCTGCATGAACCCTATAAGTCGTTCAGTTTTGAGATGAGAAGTATCTTTGAGTCCTTGAGTTGAGTAGTTCATGCTCATAATTCCGCATGAACCCTGTGAGTTGAGAATTCTTGAAATGAGCAGTATCATTGAAGTTCTTGAGTTCCAAGTATTGAGTTCTACCTATGGTTATTGAAAACCTTGCATTGAGTCGTTCACGTCGATAATTCGACATAAACCATATTTTAAGAAGTCTTTTACAAATGTTTTAACTTTGATTTAAGACTTAAGCTTTGAGTTGAGTAAAGAGTAAGAGTAAAGTTCATTTTATTCAAAATGATATATGGGAACTAAGTATTCCCAAGAGTAAATGTTTTCACATTTAAGATGAGAGGAAACTGAGATTTCCAAAAGAGTTTTGAGCAGTTTGAGTACCATCTCTTTAAAGAGAAAGATTTTTGACTAATTATCTCAAATCAAATAAAAAGTTATGTTTTTAAACATATGAGTTAAGTATTTTGGGAGTAGTATTGAGCACCAATATGGGAACAAGTTTGAGTTCAGATAACTCACGTCTCCATAAACCATGTAGCCATCATGGGTAGAAAGGATCATACTTTTTAGATGATTCCTTTGTGCCTTTTAGCATAGACTAGTGGATCCACTTAGTTAAGGCGTTCTATATGACGGAAAAGTATAGGACAATTCTAGCAGCGTGGGCAAGACATTGTATTATCACTTAGGCTCATAGTGATAGTTGTAGGTTAGAGAAACTCCCACAAAGTTATATTGTATTTTTATATACACACATAGTATTATTTATTTTTCAATACATTGAGTTTCTATCTACAGTTTTACAACTTTCCATATACATTGCATCTTTTACTATTGCTTTATCCTTGAGTATCTTGAGTTTAGTACCTTCGAGTTAAGTATCTTATCCTTGAGTATCTTGAGTTTAGTACCTTGGAGTTGAGTATCTTATCCTTGAGTACTTCTGAGTTGAGGAAGTTTGAGTAGTTTTGAGTATCCTTGAATATTCCTTGGTTTGAGTAAGATTTGAGAAGAGGTAAGTATGTTTCCCCTTTTATCAAGTTTCAAGCTTATGTTATGCTTTAGAATTCCTCGTACATGCTCGTTCATTTCACGCACTGAGCCATTTGGCCTGCATATTTTCATGATGCAGACACATGTATTTAGGATCAACAACAGGAGCTTCGTTGATACATCTGAGAGTTCGAGTTAGCTATGGTGAGCCTTCTTGTTCCAGAGGATTTCATTTACTTTTCAATTTAGTCAGGATGTCGTGGGTCTTGTCCCGATTTCCATATTTATCAATTAGACGCTTCACAGATAGTCAGTATAGTTGAGAAGTCTGTATTATTTATTTTATTAAATGTTTTAAAGACTTAAGTTGCCTATTTTATGGCGAGTTGAATAATTTATTTTATTCAGAGTTTTCTTTTGAGTTAAAACTTTTTATTTAAGTTTCATGATTTTTTATTCATTTTTAAGCTTGGTATGCTTGAGTTAGTCTTACGCTTGTAGTCAGTCAGGATTAGGGTTCACTTGGGGACTAGCAATAGTTCTCGAGTGCCGGCCACGTTCAGGGTGTAGGCTCGGGTCGTGACATGATGCCCTTAACGATTTATACAAATCTGATGCTCCATATCAAACATACAATTTTCTATGGAGCGCAATTATATAAACTATAGTTATAACATACAAATATGATTTTTATGTTTGCTAAACATAAAATTTACTCGTTATTTAATACCCTTACCACATGGGTCATGTGTAGGAAGAAATCAGTGGAATTTAATATTTATATATTTATTAGTTCATAATTATTGCCCGAAATAATTAAAATCAAATTGAGAAGAGGACTTCCTTGTAGACGACGGGAGGAGCCGCAAGTAGAGTTGTCAAAATGGGCTGGCCCAACCCAACCCTAACGGGCTAGAGAGTTAAATGGGTTGGGACGGGATTGCCCTTTTAATTAAAGGGCCGATAAAATAGCAGCCCAACCCAGCCCTAAGTGGGCCACGGGCTGGGACGGGTTGGCCCTTCAACAAAAAAACGGACAACATTTTCCTCTTAGAAAGGATACGAACGTTGATGTCCGATGGACACGACATCAATACATACATAAATTCATTCATGAATTACACATACTTCAGTGAATATTTACAAAACAAATACATAATAGCCAAGATACAACATTCATAAGATTCATCCGAGCAAAAAAACATTACATGATCATTATTTTCATAAACAAAACAATAAAGGAGAAGTGAAAAATTAGGCATAAAAACAAAAGTAAAAGAGGTCAAAGATTCATAGTTATAATGGAGTAATGAACTTGGATTAATAAGAAAATTTAGTGGGCTAATAATGACCCTAAAATGTAAAAGATATGTAAAAACTATAATTTTGTTTTTATATTGATATTTTAAAAATATTTATTGACAAAATCTTAACAAGTAAAACACTACTTAAAATATATATAATAAATATTTTTAAAATTCACAGCCCGCGGGCTGGCCTCTGAGGCTTGCGGGTTGGGCCTACGAGGCCAGCGGGCCAAATGAGGCTGAGCTGAAAAGCCTCGTTCCTAAATGGGCTGAAAAAATTGAGCCCAACCCCATTTAATTCAAGGGTTGGGTTGGGCCGACCTAGCGGGCCAATCCCATTTTGACTGCTCTAGCCGCAAGTCTTGATCAGGTAAAACTACATTTTTAAATCTTAATGTTCGTTTGGAATGTAATTTCTACCTATATAGAATAGGGGTGACAAATGGTTGGATTTGGATGAATTTAAAATGGTTTGAACAAAAATGGGTAATTATCCAATCCATGGGTAAATATTGTTTGGGTAATTAATGGACGGATTGGATGTGAGTTTACCTATATTGTTTTAAGTTTTTTAAAGTAATTTTTTATTCTACTCAGTCCACCCCTACCTCCAATTCACCCACCCCCTAATTTTATTTTATTTTGTCTAATCCCTACCCCTCTTGCATCCCCCTCCACCCCCATACCCTCCCGTCTCGACATCACCCCGCCTTCATCCCCCCTACCCCCACCTGCACCCATCCACCCCCACTTTTTTATGTTTTTTTTTAAAATAAAAAATTCTACCCCAACCCTCCTCCTCCACCCCCCCAATTTCCACTTTTTTTTTAATATATTTTTTCATAAGAAAAATTGAGTTTCTTTTTTACGTTCTAAAAAAAATAAAATTACCCTCCCCCTCACCTTCCACCAACCTACCCCTAATTTTTTTGTTTTCCTGAAAAAAAATCTATTTAAAAAAAATAATTAAATTTACCCCCTCCGCCCCCTCCTCCCTGGGCAGCCCCCACCCCCGGGGGCACCCCCCACCTTCCACCACCCTACCCCAATTTTTTTTTGTTTTCTAGAAAAAAAATTATGTTTTTCAATATAAAAAAATTACCCCCTCCCCCCTCACCACCCCACCACCTTCCACCAACCTACCCCTAATATTTTTTTGTTTTCCAAAAACAAAAGAAATTCTGTTTTTCAAAAAATAAATAAATTTACCACCTTCCCCTAGGC